>PVJL010005003.1:0-39133 GCA_004026885.1 Lyroderma lyra
CCAGAGTTAGTTGTAGCCTCATCCCAAGTTCTGCCCTCATTTCTTTGATGATTTTAATTTTATTTTTAAAATAGTAAGCATAAAACATGCCTTCGTCTTCTTGAGCTGCCATAACAAAATACCACAGACTGGGTGATTTAAACAACAGGAATTTATTTCTCACAGTTCTGGAAGCTACAAGTTCAAGACCAAGGTGCCTGGTGAGAACTTTCTTCCTGACTTGTAGACAGCCACCTTCTGACTGTGTCTTCACAATATGGAGAGAGAGCTCTCTGGTGTCTCTTCTTGTAAGGACATTAATGCCATCATGAGGGGTCCCACTGTCATCACTTTATCTAACTCTACTCACCTCCTAAAGGCCCATTCAAATATCTGCAAATATCATCACATTGGAGGTTAGGACATCAACACATAAGTTTGAGGGGAGCACAATTCAGTCCCTAGCAAAATTTAATAAGAATGAAATAGCATTTAATGCCTTGGGCACCTCCCGTCTTGGTAATCTTTCCAAAAATAATTTATGCATACACATTTAAAATGCACACATACATACACACCATACTATGTACACTACTCTGAGTCCTTTTTAAAATAAACTTTTCATTGTGGAGTAATTCAGATTTACATGGTAGAGAGAGTTTCCATAAATCCCTCACCCAGCTTCCCTCATCATTAGAGTCTTCTATTACTGGGGCACATTTGTCACAACTAACAAAGTGACATGGTTACATTACTATAAACTAAATTCCCTTTTTTTCTCAAATTGCGTTTATCTTGGAGGTCTTCCTGGATCCATACATAAGAAACTTTCTCCATTCTTACTGAAGACCCCATGGTTTCTCAATTGGAAGTGTATTATATTAATAGTATAAAATGCTTAATTGGTCCCTCATTGGTGGAAAACTGGTGTTTTCAGTCTCCCTTAAACCATACTGCAATGAATTACTTGCACGAACATTTCTCACATGTTTGTGTGTTTCTGGAAGAAAATTTCCTAGAGAAGGAAGACCTGTAGCAAAGGGTACATTTGTAGTAGTACAGATAGTGACAAATCTTGCTTCGTGACGTTGCTCTGTTTGTACCCCCACCTGCAGTGTGCCTGTACCCCTCCTAAACATTTTGTCCTTGCTGACATGCTAAGTGAACTCCCTATCATTTTAACTCGTGTTGCCATTTTGTGACTAGCTTGAGTCTCTCTTGTTAAGTTTAAGGACTGTTTGTATTTCTTTGTGGACTTCTTCTTAATGAGTGTAGAAGCTCTTTTCATATTAAGGAAATCAACTGTGTAATAGTTGACAACTTTTATTTCCAACCTAATGATGGCCATTTGACTGAGCACATGATGATTTTTCTGGGCAAAACATTTTTTTGAGTAAGATACAATCATGTGTTGGAACTGGCTCCCATTGGTCAGCAGGGGTCCACGTGCCCATCTTGTCCCAACTCTGGGCTCAATAACTTCAAGTTAAGTGTTTGAAACTGGTCAAGCTGGCAGTATTTACACCGTGGAAATTGGAAAATATGCTAAATCATGACTCTCCCTTCCCTCTGCAAAAAGCTGGTTCTTAAACACCAATAAACCACTGGTTGCATTTATCATCAATACTTCTTTCATGCCTCTGGCCTTCCCCATTCTAATACTATTTTTTAAATATATTTGTCAATTACAGTTGGTGTATGATATTATATAAGTTTCAGGTGTACAGCATAGTGGTTAGAAATTCATATAATATAATTTATGAAGTGATTTCATGATAAGTCTGGTACCCATTGAACACCATACATAGGTATTACAGTATTATTGACTATATATTCCCTGTGTTGTACTTTACATCCCCATGTCTATTTTTATAACTGGCAATTTGCCATATTATTCTATAAATACCTTATAATTTCTTCTGATAGCTCCATGTAAACACGCTCCAACATGTCCATTCACTCAGGCCTCATAAGACTATGTGTTTTCTTGGGACATGCAAGGCCATTGCACACCTCAGCTATAGTGGCACTTCTGTACCTTCCTTCCATGCCAGCACAATCTCTGAACCAGGTCCCACCCATTCTCATGCTGTAAGCCTCTCCTCCTCCAGGAAGCCCTCCCTGTCCTGACAGTATCACTGAATGCCCATCTTCAGGGCTTCCTCAGCTCAATTTACCCCACAACACAAAGCATGTTAAACTGCTTTGTGAGAACCTGTTTTGGGGGCATTTTGCCCATGAGACTGTGAGCTCTCAGTCACAGCTAAATTGTACACGTCTCAGTTGTTGACAGACAAAATGGCAAGGCTCATAGAGGGAAGTCTGGGATCTGCTTGGCACACACATGGCCAAGACAGGGGGTGTGGGAACCAGAGAGGTTTAGATGTATGCCCAGGAACATCTTAGAAAGGTTGCAGTGCCTGCTCCTAGTCTTGGGGAGGAGCCCAGATGGTATGAGCCCATCAGGCAATGGAAGAGAAGAAATTGATCTACCTGGTGTAAGGAAGAGAGAGAGATAGAGAGACAGAGAGAAAGACAGAAGCAGATATATATATATATATATATATATATATATATATATATATATATATATCTCGAGAGATAGAGATAGAGATAGAGATAGAGAGAGAGAGAGAGAGAGAGAGAGAGAGAGAGAGAGAGAGAGAGGCGCTATTAAAGGCCAAGACTTAACTTTTTCTGTCTCTCTAGAAATGAAATATGTGGCGAATGGCTCATCTATTCCAGTCCTGGAAGGGGACTCTCTGCGCCTGGTCTGTGCTGCCAATAGCAACCCTCCAGCCATACTGAGCTGGGCCCAGGGGAACAGGACCCTGAGCCCCTCCCCAGCCTCACATCCTGGGGTCCTGGAGCTGCATCAGATACAAAGGGAGCATGAAGGGGAATTCACCTGCCGAGCTCAGCACCCACAGGGCTCCCTGCACGTCTCCCTGCATCTCTCTGTGCACTGTGAGTCGGGGGGTGGGGGGCACTTGGGGACAGGACACCTGGGTGCTGGGGAGGGAAGAGGCACCACTGACCCTTCTGTCTCCCCACAGACCCCCCACAGCTGCTGGGACCCTCCTGCTCCTGGGAAGACAAGGGGCTGCACTGCAACTGCTCTTCCCAAGCCCAGCCGGCCCCCTCCTTGCACTGGTGGCTTGAAGAGAGGCTGCTGGAGGGGAACTTCAGCAATGCCTCCATCGTGGTCACCTCCAGCTCTACCGGATCCTGGGTCAACACCTCCTTGAGCCTCAGAGGGCAGCTCTGCTCCAGCCTCAGGCTTGAATGTGAGGCTCAGAATGACCATGGAAAACAGGGAGTGACTATCCTGCTGCTGCCAGGTCAGGGGTTGGGACAGGTGATGCCAGGGGAAGGAAGCACACCAGCCTGGATCCCAGAAGACACTAAGTGGGAGAGGAATAGGCCTGACTTGGGGCAAAGGAAAACTACAGTTCAGGCCCCTCTGTCAGTTGGCTGGTGAGGGGGCAGGGGAAACAGGAGACTGCAATCACGCAAAGGGGTGGGGGACAAAGGAGTCCAGGATGGAAGTGGTCAAGCTCGTGGGCATGGATTCAAGAAGGCTGTGTGCTTGGGTGCCACTTAGGGAAAAGGGATTTCACCCCAGGTATCTTGTATCTGCAGAGAGACCAGGACCCAGGACAGGTGTGATTCAGGGGACTGTCGGGGGAGCTGGTGTCACAGCCCTGCTTGCTCTCTGCCTCTGCCTCATCTTCTTTGTGTGAGTGGTGGCCCTGGTTTGGGAGAAGGCCTCAAAATGTGGTGGTCGTGGTATATGTGTATGGGGGAGGTGTCCCAAAGAAACTCCAAAACTCAAAGCTCAGCGTTCTTACCAGGTGACAAACCCAGGAAGAGGTACAATCAGGAATTTAGCCTCCTGGCATCTTGGCCAAGTGCAGAGTGTGTTCCTGATGCCTGGTTCCAGCCAGGCTGAAAGGCCCTTTCTCTCTCCTCAGGGTGAAGACCTACAGGAAGAAATTGACAGAGAAGGCAAAAAGCCAGGATGGCGTCTCCCAGGTGGGTGACTTGGGCATCTTTCCATTCAGTGTCCCAACTAGATGCCTCTCCTGGGGCAGGATGGTGGCTCCTTTAGCATGTCAAAACAAATCTCCCCCACCCCAAATTTGGTCCTCTCCTTGGATTTGATGCCATAGCCAATTCTGAGATGTGAGACTCTCCCTTGCCTGTTGCCTTTCCTTCATCTCCCAGAGCCAGTAATTAACTAAGTCCTGTTCCATTTCCCCTTTATCAAAACTTTTCTCTGCTGAGCCCTCACTGTCTCTCCTGGGTCACTGACCTCATCTCTGCTTCCAGAACCTTCTTTCAGCAAGACATTCTCCAAACAGCTGTCATGCAGCCACCCTCTGCTTGCTCCCCACCATCAAGATCAGTACAGCCCATCACTTCTCCACCTTTTGGCTAAGATCAAGTGAAGATTGGTATGCAATCTTCAGAAATATGATGCAAACCACATATACCACTTAAAACATTCTAATAGTCATATTTTAAAAAGTAGAAAAAGACACAAGGTCAGTTTTCTTATTTGTAAAATGGGGATAACAGTCACATCCACAGAGAACAGGTAGAACAGGTGATTATGATTAAAATTTATTAGAGGTATGGATGAATGAGTGAATGAATGAATGAATAAGTGAATGAATGAATCCTCAGGAAATGGGTGTGAAATGGCTAAGTGCCCCCTCAAGCCCCAACTTCCCCTCTCCAGACCCCGAAGGTTAGCTCTGACACCCTTCTCTCATCCCACTCAGAGTCGCATGAATGAATCCTCATCAGAAAGCCCCTCAGACCGCCGGCCCCCAGCTATGGCCGCCTCCACCTCACAGAATGAGGAAGCACTCCATTATGCTGCCCTCAGTTTCCACAGGCTGAAACCACGAAACCTTCAGGACCAGGAAACCACTGAGTATGCTGAGATCAAAATCCGGAAATGACAATCTAACCTCACCCCCACCCCTACAAGCTGGCTGGAGCCTGGAAAAGGCAACCCTGGGGAGGAGGGGAAATGTGTGTAGGGGACCAATTCTTGAAGAGTCAACAACCCTCAGAGCCAAAGGTTATAAATGGGAACATGAAATTCCTTGGGGTGGCTGAAGAGTCCTGGGTTCAAATCCAGACTCAGCTACTTACTGAGGGTATTTCGTCAGGTCAGTCACTACCTCTCTGTGCCTTGGGTTCCTCCTCTGTAAGATGGGTGATAATATTGATGAGGTACATGGCTAACTGGGAAAACATGCACCACTGGGGTGAAGTATATTGTTGTGTTACATTTACCTCAGCAGAGAGGGAAATGCCAGCTTTTGGCTCTACCACAATCTTCTATTTTGCTTGATTACTTTTAAGAACATGCATTATTTGTGCGGGGAGGAAACATGTACTATTTTTAAAAGTAAATCTATGCATATTACACTCTTTGGTGGGAGAAGGTATTTCCCAATACATGTAACTAACAAAGGAGTCATCCACAGTATATAAAGAATGTGTGTGTGTGTGGGTGGGTATGTGTGTGTGTGTGTGTGTGTGTGTGTGTGTAAAGATCACTTGATTCCTTAAATGATATCTTGGTAACAAGTTTTCCACTTGGACCCTGACAAAGTGGGTGTCCCTGTGGTCACGGGAAAGGCTGTTCATGTGCAGGTTAGCAAAGAATTATGAGGCCTATTTCAAGTATTTATGGCCAGGATTTTGTTTCACTTCCCTCCTCTCACATCGCCCAGTCCCATGACTCACCAAGTCCCTAATCTATCCCTTCCTCTTCAACCCCAGATCTAGTCCAAGCCTGACCTCTCCCCTTGGGACCATTCCAACAGCTTCCCTATAACCAGCTTCTGGGCTCCCTTCGACCCCATTCAGCCCATCACCAGCACCAGCACCTGAGGGAATTTCCTAATACTCAGCTCCAACTCTGCCCTTCCCTAGCTAAATATCCTTCCATTCTTGCCACTTTTGAGGTATCAACTCCAGTAGGAGTTATTCAGGAATCTTCACACCATCATCTCCCTTACCCTCTTTTCTCAGCCACCACCCCTCACACCTCAGCCACATTCCTGCCACTGCCTGGAGATTTCCTGCCCCTTCATGCCTCTCCATGCTTCATTCACATAGCTCCATCTCACTGTAATATTGTCCCTTCTCCATCTTTGCAACACACGTTTCTCCTTTGATATCCCACTCAAATATCACATCCCCAGATAAGCTGCATTCCCTGTCTTATGCCCACCCCTACCCCTGCACTTTCCCACAGGTCAAATTAGGCCATGGTTTATCAACCTTAGTGCTATTAAGACCACACCCCACAGTGGTCTTGTGCACTGTAAGATATTAAGCAGCACCCCTGGCCTCTACCCATGAGATGCCAGTGCCTTTTCCTGCCCTGTTTTGTCTACCAAAAATGTCTCCAGATATTGCCTAATGTCTGCGGGTAGTCAAAAAGGCCCTCAGTTGAGAACTACTTACTTAGAGCCTCCCTCCTCTGTGCTCACTCAGATACTTCAACAGAATGACAAGTGTTGTCCAGTTCTTCTTTTCAAGGTCACCACAAACACCACTAATTTGCTTTTGGCTAGTTGCAAAACAAAAGTACATTTCAGCTCCTTTGCATCACATTCATGAAGAGAGCATTGGGAAATCCCTACTTTTCTTCCCATTTCTTTGTTCTCCAAATACTTACTGCATTATAGACCAGAAATAGCAAGAAGAAGAAGATATAGTTCCTGCCTTAAGGGAACTCAAGTTCATGATGCATCGTTTGGGGAAGGGACAGAAGTACATGAACTAGTAAAACACTGAGCAATGAGGTTCCCATGGTCTAGGGGTCCAAGGGCAAGAGCTCTAGCCTCTATCTCAGGGGTGGGAGTTAGAGAAGGCTTCTCAGGAGAAGTTCCTTTCCAGCTGTACTTTGAGAGGAAAGCAGGAATTGGCCAAGCATAAAAGAGAGAAAATGAAGCCCAGGTAGTGGTAACATCAGACACAAAGCAAGGAGATAGAAGAGGGGCCGGCAGCTGTCTGGACAAGAACAATCAGTGTGCAATAGCTCGGACATGGAGTAAATGTGAATCGTAAAACAATAAAGTTTCTAGAAGAGGAATGTTTTATTACCTTGGGAGAGGCTAAGAATTCTTAAACAGGACACAAATATCACTAGCCACATTTTTAAAATGATACATTGAATTTCACTGAAATTAAGAACTCTTAATCATAAATGCCATTATGAGAGGAAAAGACTTGGATATCTGTTACATATATATGACAAAGAATATCCAGAACATATAAATAATTGCTTCAAAACAGTTAACAAAATAAAGACCAACTACCACCTAAATTTCATTTTAATGAATAAAAAGTTTACATGGGCATTTCACCAAAAATGCATTTCAAAATGGTTAATAAGAATATGAAAATAACAGTTCCCTTGAGAAAAAAAAAAAACAAATTGAAACTACAATAAGATGCCAGTACACAAACACCAGAATGGCTAAAATTAAAGATTGACTATTATAAAGTGTTTGACAAGGATGCTGAGCAGCTGGAACTCTCAGGTATTTGTGGAAGTTCACCATTAGAAGAGTTCACCATTTATGATGAAAGTGTAAACTGGTTCATCCCCTTTGGAAAATTCTTTGGCAGTACCTGACAAATTAAACATATGCCTGATATGAAACTCTGAGCCCCTGGGCCTGTTCATGATTAAATAAATATTTATAGGTGAATATGAATCACACTCAATATTCCAGGTGTGGGGGAAACAGCAGTGAAAGACAAAAGAGGGAAAAAACAAACAAACAAACAAACAAACAAACAAAGTCTGTCCTTAGTGAGCTTACATTCTAGAGGGGTAGTCAGACCCTAAGCAAAAATATAATTTAGTAGCAACAAGTGTTTTGAAAATGTATAGTAGGTGAGAAAATGGTTAATGAGTACAGTGTAAGAAAAATAAAACATGGTTAATCAAGAGCAATGGAGCGATCAGAGTGAGCAGTAGAGCGGTTTGCATTAGCATGGTCAAGAAAGCACTTCTTGAGAAGAAATTGGCACCCAAATTTTCATGGCACTGCCCACCTGTGCTGATTAGCATAAGCCCTTAAGATTGCCCTACCCCCACCCCCCATCCCCCCTACCCTGAGTAAAGCGACAGAGAGGAGAGAGAGAGAGAGAGAGAGAGAGAGAGAGAGATTGAGAGAGAGAGAGAGAGAGATGCACTTTCAGCTCCTGAATGGCTCTGGTCCCTGTCGTCACGCAAAGCTTCATCTACCTCACTGATTGGCTGTGAAGTCATAGAGCTTGCAGCCGCTGATTGGCTGCATTTCCTTTAGACACACCCAGCATCAGGCAAGCAGAGAGGACCCAGGGAGGCTTCCACGCACCATTACACAGCCTTCCCCGTGCCTCAGGTGACAACTGGCTTCACGAGGCCACACATGGCCTGTTGGTCTTCCTGGCAATCGTTGAGTGTGGGACATGCGTTGGGACTGCTCAAACTGGGCTCCATAAAAGTGGGGCTTCACTTGTCAGTCAGGCCTCTTATCAGTGAGGTAACCTTGGGCAGCCGGGTAGCCATGAGGTCAGTTCCGTACCAGGACAGCTCTCTGGCCTGAGAGTCCCCCTGGAACCTCTTGGCTGGAAAAAGACCAGTTCTGGATCAGACAGTAAGACTGCCTGAGATCCAGTTCGCCAGCTAATCAATTCACCAGGAGCCTGCCAAGTCCCTCACCTGGTCATCCTGAAGGGCAGCCAAGCAGTCTATTGACTAATGGTCAGGTCAGGGCCCTTATGAGTCAACAGTTTGTCCCTTGTAAATCAGTTAATCAGATAATCCATCTCCTTCATAGGCTGCCCTGTTGATCAGTTCATTAGACTTCCTCTAAATTATTCCTGCTGTAAGGCACTCAATCCTTAGTCACACATTAGCCCATGTATGACCCAGGTAGTCAAGTTCACTGTTAGTTTTTGGTTTCCCTACAAAATCAGTTTCCAGTCAGCCGAAGTAGGTCAGTCATCCCAAAGCTAGCCCTTCCCGTAAGCCAGTGAGGAACGTCCTTTTCTTTTGCACTCTGCCAAAGAAATACACAGACGTAAGTGTGCTGAGGACAAGAATATCCTGGGAGCCTTGGAACAAGAGGCGACGATAAAATTAAGGGGAGCAGTGACGAGCACAGGACAATGTAAGGGGGTGGGGGGAAAACGGTGCATGGGAAGTCATCCCTATGTCTCTACAGCCTGGCACGGAAGAGCAAGAAGAAAAGAGAATTTAATAAGAGCTAGCGTGATCATTACATCTCAAACAATAGACCCTATTCATGGTACGGAGGTGAGGAAATAAAAGGAAAACCACAGAGGGGAAAACATTTCGTCAGGGTTACTCAGTGATTTACTGGCAAAGCCTGGGCCGGGACCAAGACAGGGCTCATGTCCACATCCCACGTGCAGTTTTAAATCAGAGAAGTGGACAGAAAATATTGGCCATGTATAAAGGGAGCCCACGTGGGGTGTGATGGAGAGAAGCACTTCCTTACCTGGCTGCCTGGGCAGCATCTTCGTTGTATGACAAGGAGATGGGAATCTGGTCTGACACGTAGAGGTTGGGGGATGGGGCAGAGAGTCCACTCAGAGGGGTCCTGTGAAACATGTAGAAACATGGACTAGGAAAGCAGAGGGCTGGCTCTAGAACCAGGAAAGCACTGGGAAGGGATTAGAGGTGGTCAAGGGTGATCCCAAATCAAACAATGACAGGAGCCAGGCAGGTAATTTAATAAATTATAACTGGCATTTATTGAGTATACGAGGGCTGTCCGGGAAATACCCAGCTATAAATGCCTCTATTGTTCATATTACTTGGCTGGATACCCACTGGACAGCCCTCATATACCACCAGGCCCAGGCAGACATTTTCTGGGCAAGGGCTACTTCTAATTTTCTCTAAGTGTTGCAGTTCACTAGCTCAAGTACATGCAGACGCCTCACCTGTGAAGAGCCAATGGCCTCTAGCTGCTCCACGTGTGCATACAAAAATGTATTTCTTTTATGTTTAGCTGCCTAGCTGCTAGACCCTGGCTTAATGTTGCATCTGCTATGACACTTTTTTTCTTAATTCAGGTGATCACCCCAAAATTGCTTGACAGTCCACCGGTGGACCACGATTGACATCTTGCCCAGCCCTGGTATATACTATGAGATACTCTTCTATTAACTCATGTAATTCTAACAACAACCTATGCGATGGGTGCTATTTGTTATTCATATTTTAAATAGGAGGAAACTGAGGGAAAGGTGAAACATCTTGCTTACCATCACACAGATAAGCTGGCTTTACACCCAGGAGGTTGAAATTATTCTTTAAAAAGAGAGAGAGAGAGGAGAGAAGCTGGAAGTGTGATTTTTTTGGTGTGTGTGAAATACCCTGATATTAATATGTCATCCCACAAAATGTTTTATTTTAAAATTAAGCATTTAGTAGGCCAAACAGGGCCTATTTATGGGTCAAATCCAGTTTTGGCTAACACCAGTTTGCAATCTCTGAAGCAGATTAATAGTGAGGGAAGTGACTTACCTAGAACCTCCCAGACATGGGAGACAAAGAATTAGGCCTTCTGACTTCTGTTCCACTCCCAGGAAGAATCTAGAACCTTTTCCTAAGTATACTGTGTGTCGTCACATCAGGTCATAGCTGAAGATGTCTCTTAACTCACATTGCTGTGTGGTTTACAGTTTTTCCCCCGCATATCTTACCAACCCTGTGAGGGACAGCTGATTTAATTCCCATACTTTATTCCTGAGGATATAGACTCAGAGAGGAGAATGGACTTGGCCATGTCTACACAGCAGTTTTTAAGAGAAAATGGTTGTGTAAAGGACACTGCATTTGGAATCAAGGGTTGAGTCTGAAATCTGTCAACCTAATGGCTGTCAATATTTGGATCAGTCATGTACTTCTGGGTCTGCGCTCTCTTCTGTGAAGTGATGATAATGAGATCTATCTCAGAGCTGTGACATAAAATTTCTAAGTCTCTAGAGTTGTAAATGGCAACAATAATTTCTCATTAGATGTTAACTGAAAAGTAGTTTCCACTTGTATCGACAAATATAATTGATTCATTATAACCAAAGATCAGAAACTACCCAAATGTCCATCAGTTGAAACAAAATTTGGTATATTATTTAACCATAAAAATAAAAGTACAACATGAATAAACTTTGAAAACCATTATGCTAAGTGAAAAAAAGACCACATAATATATCATTTTATTTGTATAAAATATCCAGGAAAGGTAAATACGTAGATACAAAAAAATAGATTGGTGGTTGCCTAAGACTAAGGGATGGGAAGAGGGCTAGGGGAAAAGAAGAGTGAAAGGTAATGGGTAGCATGTCTCTTTTGGGGGTTTTAAGTTCATGCTGACTGCTGGGTGAAAAATGGATCATGTAGGGGCCAGAGTAGAAGCACAGAGACCATTTGGGAAATGATTTCAGGCAGCTAGATAAGATGATCATGGTTTGGCCCAGAGTGCTAGCTGCAGAAATTTGAGAGTTACTATATTGAGGGTATCTTCTGGAGTTCATCTGAGAAGGTGAGTTGGTGAATTAGATACAGAGAGGTGAGGGAAAGAAGAATAAAAAATGACTCAAGTTTTTCACCCAGACAACTGGGTGGATTTCATTTTATTGTAACTACCAGTTAGTTATGTCTATCTCCCCCCACCCAACTTTGGACCCTGTGAAAAAGTCATTGTGATATCAAAGTCAGTCTTGATTCTCCAATTCCCAACAACATAACTTTCAATGAATGTCACTGGTGAAAGAAAAGTTGTGAACTGAGAGTTGAGTTTTAGACGTGGTCCTGTTGTTAACTATGTTTTTTATAACTAATTTATAAATTAGAGATATAAGTGACATACCATAAAATTCACCCTTTTAAAGTGCATGATTCAGGAGTTTTAATACCTTTACAAAGATGTACAACCATCACCATTATCTAATCCCAGAACACCTTTTCTCTCTTAAACATGAACTCCTCAAGCTTTACAATTGCTGTTCTGTCTACATGTCTTTTTCCTCCCTCTAGGTTTCCATTCAAGTGTCATTTCCTCAAAGAGGCCTTCTCCGACTCACCCTACCTAACCTGTTTCCCTAATTCATACCATCCCATAACTACCCATTATACTGTATTATTTTTCCTTCTAGTAATTACAGCTATCAAATTATCTTCATTGTCAACTTGTTTATTGTCTGCCTTGTCTGCTGGAATGAGAACAGAGATTCATCATTCTTGTTTACTGCCATATCCTTAAAACAGTGCCTGACATAAAAGGGGTGCTCAAAAATGCTGGTTGCCAGAAGGAATGAAAGAAAGAATGCCATCACACAGGCATGTGTGTCTTGGGAGAGACTCACTAGAGGGAGCTGACTGCTCTTTGAAGTAGAGTGACAGGTGACATCAGAGAGAAAAAGGGAGAGGGGCACATGGTGCAGAACTTTGGCTTTTAACTCTGAATGAGATGAGAGCCATTGGAGGGTTTTGAGCAGACAGGGAGCAGGATGGTACTGAGGTGTTGATAGAATCCCCCTGGCTGCTATGTGGGAAGTAGTTTGCAGAGGGAACTAAGGTAAAGCAAGGCCAGTGAGAAGGTTATTGCAGCAATCTGGGTGCAGATGGTGGCTTGGGCCAGAGTGACAGCAGCAGAGGTGATTAAAAGTGGTGAAATTGTGAATATATGAGGGCTGTCCAGAAAAAAATCCAGCCACAAATGCCTCTACTTTTCATATTACATGGCTAAACACGTTCTGGACAGCCCTCATATTTTGAAAGCAGTGCCAATAGGATTTTCTGACAGGTCGGCTGGCTGTGGGACATGAGAGAAAAAAGCCTAGTCAAAGAAAGGGCTCCAGGGTTTGGGTTCCTGTTTCTTAAGTTTTAGTTGATTGATTTTTTTTTTCCTTTTCCTGAGATGAGGGTGCTTAAATTTTTAATATTACTTTGTACCCTTACTATATCGCCTGTCAGCCAGAGAATGGGTATAACTTATAAAATTTCTACTCTCTTGAAAGCTGGTATGGGGAAAGAAGAACTTGAGTTTTAAATCCATCTCTCACTGCACATGCTCAATGACTTGTGAGAAAATCACTTATTTCTTTGAGCTTCAGCTTCCTCCTCTACTAAAAGGAAGTCATAAAACTTAATTACACAGGGTTTGAGGAAATAGACAAAGACCACCCAAATGAGGACAAACAGGCTATTTATTCAAAGCAGGCTATAGCAAGAGGGACAGCCCCATCACTTGTATTTGGTAAAGACACTAAGGCAGGGGAGGGTAGTGGGGAAGACTTACAGTGAAAAAAGAGAAGTTTCAGAGAGTGTCTGACTGGAGACTGTGATTGTGAGGAAGCTGGGAGTTAGCTAATTAGAAGTGGGGCCACCCAATGTGATTGGATGAGGGAGCATATATGACTTTCTTTGGTAGGTTCTGAGGTGGAAGCAGGGGCAAAAAATAGGGCCAAAACAGGGAACCTGGGACTCATTGCTCAAGTGCTGACTGTTCTGGTTAATTGCTACAGAGGTTGTGGTTTGGCTTCTTGGACTGGTTGCTACAAAGTGAGGATCAGAGTCATAGGTTTCACAGTTAAAAGTTGAGGGTTGTATATGGTCTGGCCATGATCTGTTTGCATGTTCAGTCTCTCAGACTCTTGGGAGGAATAAATGAGATGATATATGTGTAAAGTTGACAAGCATAGAGTGAAAAAGGAAAATACAAAACATTAAGTTAAAGATGTTTAAATTTTCATTTTGGCTTAATTCTGTAACTTCTTACTTTTATTTTATGAATCCATCATTACAAAAACAATTTGTTCACCAGTATAGTAGATCTTTTTTGTAATCTCTGCTCTATCCACAGGTAAGTACTGGTATCAGTTTATGATGGATCTTTCCATAGCTTTGTTTTATTCATTTATGTATATGTATATTTATAAAGGTATTACATGTGACCATATAAGTATTATACTTGTATATGAGCATATATTTTATGTGTAGTACACATATTTGAAGATTTTACATAAACAATAAACGATCACATTTTCATTTAAATATTATGTATGAAATATTTCAGATATATAGAAAGATAAATATGGTATAACATGAGAATGTACCTGCCATCCAGCTTAAAATTTAAATCACTACCATTATTCATGGTGGCCAAGACATTGAAACAACCAAAGTATCCTTTCATAGATGATTAAATAAAGAAGCTGTGGTACATACACACAATGGAGTATTACTCAGCCATAAGAAAAGACAAAATACTGCCAGTTGTGACACATAGATGGAGCTTGAGACTGGATGGATCATGCTAAGCAAAGTAAGTCAGACAGAAAAAGTTGAAAAGCATATGATTTCATTCATATGTGGGATATAAAACTGAAATCAACAAATGAACAGAAGAAACAAACAAGAAATCATAGATACAGACAACAGTTGAGTGGTAACCAGAAGTATAAGGGCAGAAGGTGAAGGGAGTCAAATATATGGGGATGGACTCTGGGTAATGAACACACAATGCAATAGATTGATGATGTATTATAGAAGTGTTCACTTGAAACCTACAGAATTTTTCTAACCAAGTCATCCCAATAAATTTAATAATAAAGAATTAAAAATACTACCTCTTGTGTACCCTTTCTCCAAATTTATCTCATGTTCAAGCCTAGAGATAACCGCTAACTTGATTTTGGCATTTATCATTCTGCGTAATAAGGAAATTAACGTAGCCTGAAGAGGTCATGCCTTTGCCCTTGGCTTCTAGGGGATAATCTCTAAAATCTTAGAATTTCCTGAAAGACAGGAATGTCTTTGTTTGCCTGAGGGCCTTGCATCACACTAAATAGTCTAAAAAATGTGAATAAGGGCAGGGACTGGCCACATCAGATAGTTTAACAATGTGATTTAGAGTGGGGTCTTTGGATCATGTCACATCAACTTAACTTCAAAAGGAGCTGAAGATTCAGATCAGCCATGGGGCCCATGTGATGAAGTCCCAGTAAAAACTCTGGACAGACAGACGGACACACATACACCTCTGGACACAAGGTTTGGGTGAGTTTCTCTGGTTGTCATACTCGGTGCATAAATTATGCTGTCTATGACTCCACAGGGAGAGGACAACTGGAAGCTCTCTGGTTGGGACCCTATTGATGGAATTAATGTGAGAGTTTAAATGAAAACGGAAATCATTGGACAAATTTTATGTGAAGTCGTTTATATCTTGTCTTTTTCCTCAATGTAAATGGATACTGTATCTGACTGGGGAACATTTCCCTGACCTACTATTATAAAGCAGGAGGTAATGTAAACCCTTCCTCCAACCAATATTGATTGGTCACGCTAAATGGGAACCAATGAGATTGCCCAAGGCCACACAGGTTGTTCATTTGAAAAGTATAGGATATGTGCTGGGAAAAACGTGTTAGAAGCCCTGTGTTTGCTTGGTTTATTTGGATTTTGGAGGACACATTTCCTACATCTGGAAATATTGTTAGCTCCTATTTAAAAAACTACTGGAAAAAAGTCTTGGAGTCCGTAGGCAGACTGCATCTTATGGCAAAAGCCAGAGAGCAACCACTGGGGTTTGGGGCCAGAAAGTTCCATTAGAGAGACTACTAGTTGAGTATCAGGATTTAACTGAAACTGCCCCTGTTGAGGCAGGCAGCTAGAGGTAGGCATTAGATCTCCAACCTGCCCTAGACAAGCCTATGAACCTCCCTTTCTCTGTCCAAGACCCCCACCACCTAATGTTGATAGAATTAACCACAAGCAGTAGCGAAAAAGATACAGAATGCCCGCTGGTCTAACCAGTTAGTAACATCTGCACAGTAAAAGTTACAATGACCTTATTTCACCTTACCCTCACTATACCATCCTTATAATGTACATATGCCCAGAAACTCATTGATATCATTGTAACGCACTGAATTCTGGGAAGGTGCATGCACAGTTAAGAAAAAGTTACATAACAACCTTCTGTCAATCAAAGATGTCAACCAAAAGGTCCCACACCCATAGTTGTAACCCCTCTCAACTGAAGAGGATAAAAGCCAGAATCCTGCCAGTCGTGGCTCTTGAGACACTTTCCTGCTTGAGCCCATTCCTACCTTTTTGGAGTGTACTTTCTTTCCTCTTGCCATTTGGGGCCCTTGAGCCACTCTGTTGAGCTCAGGCCCACTCCCACTTCTCTGGTGTGTACTTCTGCTTCTAATGAACCACTTTTTCACCACTGTATTTCTGTGTCTCACTCAAATTTTTGTTCGGGGCACCGAGAACCTGGACACCACACTGAGAAGGGCCCGTTCTCCAGTAATACTATGACTGAAGAACATAAAATAATCCTGAAGCTGTAAATGCGCATGATGTCTTGGGTAATGTTGAATAAACACGCTAAGAAGGATGAGTTCCATAATAAGATGGAAACCGTTTATAGAGGAACACGCTACCAGGGGAATGTGAGGAGGTACTCATATTCAGGAGCAGGTGGCCTCTTTTCACCTAGTAGTACCTGAGGAGAGGAGCCAGATTCTATTGCCACTTGGGTGGTGCCAGTGAATAGCTCTCAATTGACCAAGAGCTGCTTGGTTTATGGAGGGCAGTTCCAAAGGGATTGGGCTTCTTTGAGTGGGAAATATTAGCCATGGTGTGCTGGTCAATATCCAAGAGCCAGATCTCCAGGGGTGGGGAGGGAAGCCCTGAATTATAGTATTGCCAATGTCCACTGTGTAAATACTCTCACCATAATCAATTTCAAGCTATCAACCCATAATGTGGAGTTAGGAAGAAAAACAGTAGCACACCATTATATAGCATTTTCATCATACAGATACAATAAATGTAAACAACCTGAAGGATATAGATTAACAATAAAATGTCTTTAAAAAATTAGAAGTAATTAGTTTTGAGTAATTATTACCTTTGTTTTTAATATAATTTAACCATAAGTATGTATAATTTAATTTGTAATAATGAATGTGTTTAACGACCAGCTAGCAACATTCTTAAAAATTTAATAATCAGCTCTTGCAAGCTGGTTTATACAGGCTCCAGCACACTAATGCATATTATTTGGAAACCAAGATCTAGGTGCTAGTTCTGCTTATTACTATGGATGTGTCATTGCTTCCAGGCTTTCCATGAACAGAATATGAAAATAGAATTTGTTTTTTTTTAAACCAAGCATTGGAATTGATGTTGCCAATTGAAATTAACCTTTACTTTCCTTACTCAAAAAAAGAAAAAAAAGTGGTGGGGAGGGGGCGATAATTTCAGGAAAGGTGACTTGACATTAATAATGTCAAATCTGTCCTGTCCTCTCCAACCTCACAGCCTATGAAACAAACTCGAGTGCATCATTCACTCCAGACCACACCACCAGTCTCTTCCCTGGCTACCTGGCCTGCAATCACTTCCCATCTAGGCTGTTTCTCACATGGGCCCCAAAGGGATATTCTGGATCCCAGACCTGATCCTGTCCCTCTGTGGTATACAGTCCTCCCACAAGTCCCCATTAGCTTCGAGAGGGAACCCAAAGTACCTGGTAATAGAGTCCCTCTAAGGGGGGAGCTAGGAGTGAAAGACTAGGGGAGAGAGAAGAAAGGAGACCTTTCTTCACGGGGCTTCACGGGGAATTGGTGGGTGCTGCCCTGTCCTTATAGACAGTCTTGAGCATCTCCTACCATGTAACTTCTGCTTCTCAGAGTGGACAGGCTTTCAGGAACATCAAAGAGACAGAAGCCCCTGACTTGTTAAGAATATTTTCTGCTCTCCCCACCCCCACATCCTTTTCCAGTTACTCATCATCGCATCCCTTCTGGACTACATGGTTCTGATGTTGGAGCCAGCTGCAGTAAAGGCCCTGGATCTCTCCTGTCCCTGAGAACCATTGCTGCTACAGATGGTGCTACCACTGCCAGATCTGGGTGAGAAAACCTTAGGGCATATTCATCCTTACAGCAATGAGAGTATGATACAGGTTCGGTGAATATCCTTATTTTCCAGACCAGGAAAGACCAAAGAGAGGGGGAAATGATTTTCCCAACAGTATCCTGACAGTAGGTAGTGAAGGGGGAAACCCCCAGCCCTGGAGTTCTGAGGAAGTTGAGGGCTACAGGGCTACAAAGAAAAAGAACATGAGTGTAGGGTACCAAGTAACCCTTGGAATGGACATCTATGGGTGGGGCTGGGGGTGTCTGGAGCAAATGGCAGACTGAGCCAGAGAGTGGGGTTGGGGGTGAGGGTGGATACTTGGTCAGGGTGGTCAAGCACAGGGAGCTGTTTCAGATATTACTGGCAAATGCTGGGAGCTCCAAGGATTGTCGGGTTTTTAGCATCTGTCAGTGGCTCTCCACCTTCATGTTTTCCTGTATGGAAAAAATAATCTAGAAGACAGCAATGGAGAAGAGGCTGTTCATCACCCTCCCTGAGAAATTTCTCCTCTCCCCTACCCCACAAGTGGCTCAGAGTAAATGGCTAAGATCCAGGGGTATTGTTTAGGGGGCAGTTACCCCTTTCTTCTGGCAACCTCAACCCACTCCAGTGAAAAAGTGCATGAAAAAACTAAGGATCGATTCTTCCTTACTAAGCCATGATAGTCACCAGATGGACAATACGATCTACCTATTCTATGTAGAACAAGGCAGCTTCAAATGTTCTTACCCAGAAAATGTCATAGCAATCTGTGCTTCATATGAATGCTCAAGCAAAGGCCATTTGGGATTGCAAAAAAAAAACAAAAAAACAAAAAAAAAAACCTAGAAAGGTGTTCTATTTAATGAATGGGTAATGCTTTAACATGCACTGAGTTAGGAACATTGAAAACCTTAGGGCATATTCATCCTTACAGCAATGAGAGTATGATACAGGTTCGGTGAATATCCTTATTTTCCAGACCAGGAAAGACCAAAGAGAGGGGGAAATGATTTTCCCAACAGTATCCTGACAGTAGGTAGTGAAGGGGGAAACTGATCACAGATGGAGCTGGGAAGGGGCAGAGGCCAAGAAGAGAGTGGGGATGGGAGCAAGAGAAGGGGAGTACCAGCTGAGGCTGGAAGACTAACCTGGGGGCCTAGATAAGGGATTGTAGGCAATGCAGATTCCCCAGAAAGTTCCAGTCTAGAAGGTCAAATGTTCATGTTCAAGCCAGATGAAGAGAGAGGATGAAAGGGAACTGGTTTGTGAGGCCAAACTCCTCTGGGCTTCCAGAAAGCCTTTCCAAACCTCCTCATGCATCATGAGTCAGGAGAAGGCTGGGTCTGGAAGGAGGTAGAGAAGGAAAGTCATGGCATCTTGCTGACTCTTGACCCTCCCTCCGCACAGCACCTGCCACGCTGTTCTATTCCTTTTGTTTCTTGGAGAAGATATTAAAGTGCACCTGCTCCTTCCATGGGATCCCCACACCCTCTGTACGGTGGTGGATGGGAGGTGATCTTGTGGGTGTGGATGGCCCAGATGACGGCATCCAGGTGACTTCCACCATCCTTGGCCCCTGGGCCAACAGCACCATCAGCCTGACCAAGCAGCCAGAAGTGGGCACACGTCTTCTCTGTGAGGGGAAGAACCACAATGGAAGCCATGCTGTAAGCATCCTACTTATGTCAGGTGAGGACAGAAGATGAGGAAGAGTGGGATGGGGATGGGCCCTGGGGCCAGAGGAGGAAGCAGAGCTTTGGCTCCAATTCCAAAGTTGCAAGATGGAAGCTTTTCTCCTATGTTCTCTACTTCCAGGGAAGAATTCTTTGGTTACCCAGATGTTCATCAGAGGACTCTTCCAGGGCTTTGTCTATGGAGCCATTGTGATTGCACTGCTTTGTCTCTGCCTCATCCCACTCATGTGAGTACTAGGGTTAAAATTCTTAAGCCTCTCCCAGATCCTGCCACTTGGTAGGCCCTGGCTGCAATGCTGGCACAGAACAGGCAAAGACAGGCCCTCAAGGAGATCAGGGTCTGGGAAAGGAAGGAGAGAGGCACCAAACATGGTTACTACAATTTAGGGCCATCAGCATTATACTGAGCCACAAACAGGCCCAGAGAAGGAGGCTTTCAGCGAACTTCATAAAGGGAAAATCAAAGGAAGAAATAGCAACCCTGGAGAAGGCAGAAGAACCCCCAGAGTACTATCTGAAGCAGACCTGGGGGCAGAGCATTCATTGGCATTGTGAAAACTAGTATATGCGGACCCCAGGGACACCTTCAAGGAATTTCCAGGGTCTTTGTGTAATGTCACTTGCATTGAGAGTGACCAATAATGCTAAAAGTGAAAGTGGAAAAACTCCTTGGTGTTCGTTCATAAAGACTCCTGAAATGGCTAAACTGACTGGCTAAGAGCCTAAAGTGAGAAGAGCAGAGTTGCCAGAGCTCAGGTCAGGGAGGAGGTCAGACAGGGAAGCCTTTGGCCCGTCTGGACGTCTTGGGCTTAATCCTTATTTGGGAGCCATGGAAGCATGCTAAGCTGGGAAGGAAAGCACGAGTTTGGGGTGGAACACAGACTGGAGAGGGAAAGCCAGAAGGCCTGGAGCCTAAACCAGGCCTGAGGTGGGGCAAGTGAGGAGGGGCAGTCAGACATGGGACTTGGGAGTGACTGGCTATCAGAAGTGAGAAAGAAAAAGAGCAGGGCGGGGCAGGGCCAATTGGGGAGATAGTTTCAAAGTATAGTCAGCTAGACTTTAAGACCAAAAACAATCCTTTACAGTTTGCAAAACCCTTTCGTAGTTGACCTTATCTGAATTTCTTGGCCCGATAAGCAAGGTGTTCCCATTGTACAAGTACAAGTATAAAACCAACTCCCAGAGAGTTGTGTGGCTTGCCCTAGATAACACGGCAAGCTGGTGCCTGAGGTTGCTGGTGTCACTGAGGCTCTACATCAGAACTTCTGATCAAGACCAGAGCCCACTTAGGGGTATTGGGATCAGGGTAGAGAGCCAGAACTGATCCAGAGGGTCGTTTCCATAGAGTGAAACATATCAGAATGAAACAAACAAGGAAAATTGCATCACTCAAAGCTGAAAGGAGCCCTCAAGTCAGAGAATGCCAAGAACCCAAGATGTCTCTGAAGCCTGAGGAACCAGAAAAGTCTATGATTACTCCATCTTCTGAGAGCCACATACTGGTGGGTACCCATTGTGTCTGAGATCTAGTCTAATCAGAAGAATGGTAACTAACCCATAAAGAGAGGCACACAGTATTTAAAGGAATTATCATCCTCATCCTATAGGATGTGTTAAATGCCAGAACGTGCTTGAAGATCATCTTATAGATGATGAACCTAAAGCCCAGGGTGGGAAAGAAGGATGAAAATAAAGAGAAACAACTTAAAGGGTAATTGGAACCAGCAGTGTACACACACACACACACACAAAGTCCTCATTGAAAAGAGGGTTGGGAGAACCCCTAACAGCAGTTGTAGAGTAGAAGTCAAAGGGTTTTGTCTCTGTGTGTTTGGCAGGCTGCAGTTGGCACAATCTGTAGGTGCTACTGACCCAGGTCAGCCCAAAGTGCTGGGAGGGCAGACTAAGCCCAGCTTACTCCTTCATTTACCCCGTACCCCATATCATCAGCAGGGTTTGGAAGGAGCAGTACCCGAGGTTGCTGGGCCTCACTGTTATTCACCGCTGATGATTCTCTAGGACCAGAGGTGCCCTACTGCTCTCCTTACAACTTACTCTAAGAGCTGGTGTCCCTTTGTGGATAAACCATGTATCTGTTACATTCCATCAATATCTCCTAATATTCATATGCACAATGCTGGGATCTCAGAAATGGGCCAGATCTATGCCCTGCCTTCAGAAAGAAAGCAGGCTGGTGGAGAAGGCACCCTCCTAGTAAAAGTTCTGGTTGCCCAGAAGGGGTAGGGACTGAACTTACCTTAGAAGCAGGCAGAACTTCCCAGGGGAACCTGGGGAACAGTCAAGTGGTTCCTGGTGCTGGGAATGCACAGAAGACCAGCAAGGGAAGGCAGGGTTGCAGGTTCCAACCAGGAGATTGCAAGAAAAGGTGAAGCTAATGCCTGCTTTATATTGCCTTTATTAGTGCTAACTGGGAAGGACAGAATTATTTTTCAGATTTGTATGCCTCACTCTAAACCTGTTGTAACATCCTTCTTTCTTTGCTCTACTCTGCAGACCCATTACCCTATCGTTCCAGGAAAACCGATATAATGGAGCTGACAAAGCTTGTGAAAGCAACATTCACACCTGGAGTCCCTGTTATCTCTGGAATCGCAAAACCCCAGAGAATGCTTAAAGAACCCAGAAACCAGGAGTCTAGAACAAACCTGCAGCCCCCAAGTTTCCTCAGCTGATAAAACCCTCTCAGTCCCTTCCTCCACACTGTCCTTCACACTGGTTCTCCACTGAATAGGTTGCTTTTGGACCTGATCTTAGCACCTTTGAAAACAAAATATGATCTATTGCTTGAGTAAACCAGAAGAAATATGCCCACCCTGGGATGATGTCAAAAGAAGAAAAGATAAATGTGACAGTGTGAATAGACCTGCCAAGAAGTAGCTTCTGAGCCCCTACTGTGTGCCCAGGACCTGGAGCATATGCATACATACAAGACCACCAGACATTGGAGACATCATACATGGATTGAATCCCAACCTCAATGCTTAGTGGTAATATGTCTCAGATAAGACTGTTTACCCCACCCCCACCTCCACTTTGAACTTTAGGATCCTCACCTGAAGTGGACCTGGGTGGAGAGTGAGTGAAAAGTGGTATCCAGAGAAAAGACACAAAGATGGGCCCTGAATGCTAAGGTAAGGCATCAGAGCTGGTAGGATCTTATCCCTGCTCTCTTTAGAATGTGAGTTCTATGAGAACAGGGATCTTGTCTGACTTTTTTTTTTCTACTTGTATCACCAGCACTTAGACTGGTGTTTAAAATAAAACAAGCTCTCAAAAATGTCTGTGGAATAATTGAATGAATGAATGAATGAATGGTAAGTTGCTGGACAGTTTGGAGCAAGGAAGTGGAGTGACCAGGTACATAGTGAAAGATCATTCTAAGAATAGTTATTGAAGATGTATTTAGTAGGGGTGACATTGGAAGCAAAGAGCCTAGTTAAGAAGTTATTGTGGTATTTCTTGGCCAGGCTGAAAGGTAGGCACACAAGGAATGAGAATGCAATTCTGGCATAAGAATGGACATGAATGTGTATCATTCCCCTCAGAATGGATGATGACCTCCCTTCTGGAGCCAGATACTGCTGATTTTCAGCACTTGGAAGAAGGGTTATCTTTTCCCTCCTCGGTCATTATTTGTGGCTCAATCCAGCGGTTCTCCATTCAGTGCCAACAATATGGTCATCTTGTACTCAGGGTGGATGTTTATATGAGCCTCACATTTATGCATGCAGGTTCACACACTTCACAGAAATATGAGCATCCAACTTGTGTAAGATAATGAGGCAGACAAGCCAGATACTGACACAGCCTCCATGGAGCTCATGGTCTACGCAGGTACACAGACAATGAAGAAATAAACACAAAATTATAGCTTAAAATATCAAGTGCCAAGAAGAAAAAAAGGACCAGAGAAGAAACCTGGTTTGGACTAGAAAGTCTGAGAAAGTCTCTTTGAGAAAATGGCATTTGTGCTGAGACCTAAAGAATCATTAGAAACTAGTCAGAAGGAACAGCAGGTTGCAGGCTCTGAGATGAGAGAGGTTTGTGAGTTCAAGAGCCCAAAGGAGGTCTATGCCCCTGAAACTCAGATTAAGGGGTGAGCTCCCAAGGGGACAGACCTTTCAGGGCCTGAAGGGCTCTGGTTACAAGTTGAAGTTTTATTCTCACTGGTGGAGGGTTATTTCCTCATGTGCTTTGCAATCCTGGAAGATGGGCTTCTATTCATCAGAACTGTATATGTGAGAATATTGTGCAACAGAGGTTTTAAGTTGAGGGTAGACGTGTCTGTAATAGGTCTGCTCTTTGCTTCTATCAAAGAAATCAGGGAGAGGTGAACAAGGAATGGGAGAGGGAGGATGGTAGGTCTGGGGAAGAAAAGGAGAATGAGAAAAAAGATGGGACCTGGGTTGGGAATAAGTCAGAGGTTGGATTGTCATGAAAATGGAGAGCTGGGTCTTCCTCTCGTGTCTAGTTTTGTTCATGATAGGGGCCTTGGTTGCAGGACAAAAAACAAGGGGGCACCAAGGTGCCTTCTGCTCGGCCCTGAGGTTCACGCACTCGCCATGTTGTTCCTTGATCAATAGCTTCCAATCCGCCCACCCGCTGCTTGCCCACAAGTACGGGGTTGAGGAAGGGGTGTCCCTTAATGGCTGATAGGCCCAGAGTCTCAAGCTCTGGCACTGCCTGCTCAAGGAGGACTATTCTCCTGAGGGCTGGGACGGGGGCAGGAGGGAAGGGGTCCCCGCAGAGTCCAGAGTGCCCAGTAGTGACCATTGTTCCTGAGTGGCTCAGGGACTGGAGACCCATAGGGCGCTCCTTCGCGGCCCCTCCCTGTCCCAGCAGCTCTCACGGTCACGGTCAGGCCCTCCTTGGCTCACGCATGCTCATTGGCGCGCATGCACACGGGCGCGCAGGCCAGGAGGAGTTTGTTGAGCGGGTACCCGCACGTGACCTCTAGCTGATAAAGCGTTAGTGAGGTTCAGCGCCTCCTAGGTCGCCTAGTGAACCGGTTATAAGACAGCTAATGATGTAGTCTTCCTCCCTTAGTCACTTCCCGGTGAGTCACCTAATGCTTGTGCACGCAGTTATTCCATGTGTTAGTTCATCGGGCTCATCGTGAGGCATTACGTCAGTCCAACGGTTCCTTCCTTTTGCAAGTAAGTTCTCCAGTGTTCTACAATAAGTGGGAAGTCAGCCAGCCAGTCACTTGCTGCACTCAGCAAAAATCCAGGAGGTCGCCCAGTTTTCAAGGAAATAGGTGGACATGTGTTGAGGACAGTCCAGGCTGAAACTCTTGGGACCTGAACCTGAGAGGAGGAGGTAAATTGGGAAAAGGAAATGGTCGTTTAGGGGGAAGGGAAAGAGGTTGCACCCATAATTGTGCCAAGACCTGAAGAAGGGAATAAGACTTGGAAAAGAATAATTTTAAAGCCTGAAGGATCATTACATACTGGGCAATAAAACCCTCTTGTGTTACACATGAGGGAAGTGAGGGGAAACAGAGGGGACAGTGTCATGGCTATCTCATCGTCGCCAGATGGCCGCTCCACCTCCAGTAACATTTTAGGGAAGTAGGAGAAAGACAAGGTGACAAGGAGAAAGTGGTGGTGCCAAAATCAGAAAAGCAGAATTCCCAGCAGATAGCCTCCTATGTTTAGTATTTTAAATAGACGAGTCTCAAGATATTTGCTTAATAATAAGTCTAGCAGAGTCCAAGGTTTTTATTTTGGCATCGTACATATGGGAAAAGAGAAGAGTCCACTCCCACAAATAGGTATACAATTTAGGAAAACAGGGCTGTCAATGACAATGTTGTTGTTACCAGAGCAAGAAATTATCAAGTGAGACAACTGGTCAGAATTCCATTTTATTTGAATATCATTTTCATAAGACATGGAGTAATTTCTAATGTCTTTGGAGTCTCTTAAGACCACTTTGTTGAAATTGCTCCTTCAAGGGAGGATTTGTTATTAACAGAGAATGAAACAAGTCAGTAACCGTCATGAATATTCACACAAAAACCTGTATATTGCAGAGGAGAACATAAATTATATTCTTATAAACATTCTCAGTTTTGCACAATATCAAATCAGATTCCTTGAACCCTTTTAAAACAAAGAACAATATATTTTGATTTATAGCTGCACAGGAAGAGAACATCTTCAATTCTTTCTGAGAGTTGTTTTCTTTATCATAAAAACTTATTTTTTTAAACTAAGCTCTGGAATTTTATTAGCTACTATTATATAACTTTAGATCCCAATTGTCATGGCAAAAAAAAATTGCATAAAGGCTAAATAGGTTTTTATTTGCTGATAATAATTCAATAGTGTTTTTCTTGTACTTGACTCAGTGGCCAGAACTTTGTCATATAGACACTCCTAAATATAAAAAAGGCAGGGCATTTTTTTAAGAACTGGGGACTTGATCACCTAAACAAATTTGAAATAATAAAGAGACACAGGAAGGTGGATATTATGTAAACAACTCTCGGGGTCTGCCTGAGACATTGCAGTAAAAAAAGTGAACAGATAGCACTGCTGAAGAGAGTCTGAGAAAGGAGGCTTTCTGATTGTGGTTATCCTTGAGAGCAAACAGAATGAAGTTACATTTTACCTGAACTCGGGTAGGATTTGAATGCTGGCAGAGGAAGGAGTTGCAGAAGGATGCCATGAAAAGGGAAGTAGCCTGAGTAAACATACAGAGGTAGGAATATATGAAGTATGTGTGGAAAGAATACCTTTTTTCTCTGTGGCATGCAAATATTTGCAGAAGTGTAGGGCAGAGCATGGTGAGATAGAACAGGTATGGGGCAAAACCATGGAGAGTCTCAAATGCAAGGCAAGGGAGTTTGGAGTAAGACGTTAGCTATAGCAATGTCTTTTATTGCACAAATATCTCTTAGATATATCTCATCTTCTCCAACCCCATAGCTGCTGTGCCAGCTGAAGCCACATCATATTTCTCCTGAACTCTTGCTTCTTCCATGCAGACCCAGGGGGACCTTTATAATGCCCAGCCTGCTTCCTTTAGTTCAAAACCTTTCCATTATTTCCATGATGTCCTCATTGACTTGGGAGAGTCCAAGCTCCTCAGCTTGGCATTTGAGGCCCTTTAAAGGAGGAAGGACTGAATGAGGACAATAGGAGAGAGAAGAAAATAGGCTTGGTGTTGGGGCTCCACTCTCTGTTCTTGAAGCTCCTAGCAGCTATTGCCATAAAGCTCCTAATCAGAAAGACGAACAGACCTTTAGGATAATGGAGGGACAATAGCCCCTGTTAAGCAGTGAGTTTATTTCTGCCCCCACCTCATGCCTCCTCCTGCTGCATCTCTCCTCATTCATTCCAAATTCTTCTCTCCAGGACACATGGATCGAGGTCAGATTCAGCAGCAGCATAGGTCCTAGTCCTCTCTGGTCCCTGAGATCTTGTCGTTGCTGATGGCACTACTACTGTTATGGTGGGGTAAGTGGAATAAGAGACAGGGTGAGAGGTATCTGAAGAAGTAAAAAATGGGCTGGGGATGGGTATGAGTGGAAGTGGAAGGTGGACAAGGCTGAAGTAAGGTAAAGTGATGAGGACCTAAAGAGTTAAATACTTGATAAATAATAAGTAATAGATAAGTTCGAGATGTGCATTCTGTGACTGGCATTGTGACCCACCATGTGTCCCCATTTCATCTACCCAGCAACCGCCTAAGGAATTATTATTCCTATTTCACAGATGAAGAAGCAGGCTTTGGGAGATTAAGCAGCTTGCCCAAAGTCGCTAGAAATTTTGCTAGTGGAGTGCCCCACTCTTCTGACTCCTAGTTCTATTTTAATGCCAAACCCCTGCCACTCTAAAACCTAAATGAAAAATATATCCGCATCTGCTTTCAACATCATCCCGTATGGTAGGTGTTATTAAGTCACATCTTAGAGAAGAAACAGCATGGTGGCCCAGAACCAAGTGTGCTGAGATCCACGGATATTGTGATGCCTTGGAGTACTGGACTTCATGTGTGAAAAGTTGTGGTCAAGGCCTAAGGCTGTTTGTTACTCCTTTCTCTATAAAATGGGACAGGGCCCTTAATCTTTCTGAAACTCAGTTTCCTGTTTCTTCTAGGGGAGTAATAATAAACCATTATGAGAATGGCTTAAGCTGATTTCTATGAAGGTGTTTGGGAATCTATACCAGTGGTGTCAAATATTTTGGCTTCCCTGGGCCACATTAGAAGAAGAATTGTCTTGAGTCACACATAAAATACACTAACACTAATGATATCTGATGAGATAAAAAGTAAGTTTTCCCCAAAATATCATAATGTTTTAAGAATTTGTGTTGGGCTGCATTCAAAACTGTCCTGGGCCACAGGTTGGACGTGCCTGCACACTTAACGCAGCAGGTATTACTACCATCATTTTAGGATGCCATTACTAGAAGTGGCCTTGAGAACCATGAAGTTCACCAGTGCATATGTTTTGTGCATGAAAGAGTTGTCACATAGGAAATGGAGAAGGAAGGGGAAAGAGTAATTGTTCACTAACAATATGTACTTATTATTACAGGGTGCCATGTGCCTCTGTAGTTAATATCTCTAATTTTCACAACACTGCAACATTGATATTATTGTACCCCTTTTTCTGATTGAGAAATTGAGATTCCAAAATGATGCAACATGGGCAAAGTCACAAGATACAGTTACTACCACAACAAGAACAACAAAAAACCCAATAGACCAGAGGTTGGTGCAGATTGGGAGTCCCCAAGGCCACCTTGAGGTTCCATGATTCACAAAAAGGACTCACAGAAGTCAACTGAACCGTTACATTTATAATTACAGTTTATTATAGCAAAAAAAGAAAAGAGAGAGATTAAAATTAGCAGAGGGAAGAGGCACATGGAGGCACATGGGAAGAGGCCACAAGAGACCAGGCACGAGTTTCCAGTTGTCTCTCCAGTGGAATTGTGCAGACGGTGCTTACTTCTCCCAGCAGCAATGTATGGCAACACATGCAATATTGCCAAGCAGGGAAACTCACCAAGCCTTGGTGTCCAGGGTTTTTATTGGGGTTCTGGTCCTGTTGGCATGGCTGACCACCCCTGTGGCTGACCTTAGTCTCCAGCCCCTCCAGAGGTCATGCTGATACTGTGTGCCCCCAGGTCCCCATCATTAATCACATTGTTAACATAGACCACCAAGGTTTCAGGTAAACCAAGACACTCTTATTGGGCAGGACATTCCAAGGATTTATAGATTCCCTCCTCGGAGCTGGGCAAGGGCCAAGCCTTTCCAGAGTAAGGTTAATCCTTTAATGTACTATTAGGATACTGGGGGACACTAGGTGAGTCTGTTTTTCAACTTGAATCTCTCCCCACAGGGTTACTTTCTCATATTTTGATGGAAGTCATGAAGATAACAATGGAAGAGGGCCTGTGCACTACAGTCCCTTGTAGATTAGAATTTCTCAAAGAATCCCCAAGCAATTCCATGACCACAGGCTACTGGCTCAATAAGAACATCAGTTCCCTTATAGCTACAAACCAACCCAATGCTACCATAGATGATAACACTGATGGAAGATTCCACGTTATTTGGAATCTTGAAGAACAAGACTGTACCTTGCTGATCCACAATGTACTTGAAAGGGACAACATGACATACTTATCTCCTGCAGATCTAAGAGAACAAAAGAGTGCTTTACTGAGGGAAAATATCAGTTTCTATGTCAGGTGACATTCAATGTCATGCAATGGGTGGTTTGGAAAGAAGGAATTCCAGAGGTGGTTCTGGTGATTGTGTGGTTTTTACCTCACCAGGCACTGGGCTTTACAAAACCTTAGTGACTTGATTTTTACAATAATAAATATAAAGAGATAGGTAGAGTTGATAACTTCATTTTTCTGAGTAGAAATGGCAGAGAGAGGAAGCAACCTGCCCAGCAGCACCCAGCCAGTAAGACACAAAGGCATAAGTGATCATAGATCACCTGGGAAGGGACAGAGCCTATGGGGAGAGTTGGCCTGGGATGAAGGGAGGCAGAGTAGGAGCTGGCCCTAAGAAGTCTAGTCTAGGCTGGGGGTTCAGGTTCAAGTTCTGCCACCTTGAGCAAGTCTCTTCAGTTTGTTCACCTAGACAATATTATATGCCTCTTCCATGCAGAGAAGTGAATTATTTTTATGGAAAGCCACCCAACAATAGCAATTCTGTTGGGGGGGGGTACAAAATGAGCTAATAAGAGGGAAAGTACTTTGTAACCTGCAAACACTGTGTATCAGTGAAGTGTCCATAAAGGTCCCTTGTCCCCAATGCAATCCATCTCTCACCTTCAGACCTGACCCAGAAACCAGAGCTCTACATCCCAGAGATCCTTGTGACTCGGGAGCCTGTGACCTTGACCTGTATCATCAGAGGCTCCTGCATAAAAACTAAAGCCCTCTTCCTATCCTGGAAAGGTCCCACCATGTCCTTCAACACAGATGGCTTCAGCAACAACAACTTTTCTTCCTCAGTGCAGTACTTCTCCCTTAAGCCTAAAGACCATAGCACTACCTTCCAATGTCATTTGAACTTCTCCCTAGCTGTCCCGACCAGAGGTAACATGACCAGGCTCTGTATGATCTGTGAGTACTGGTGGGCAAGAAAGATCCAGAGTCCGGGAAAAATGATAAGCCCAAGAGAAAGACCTGAGTCCTTGTAGGAAGGGGAAGGGAGAAGTCACATCTTCCCCTGGTTTCTGGGTCTGAAAGTTTAGAGATAAGATCTGCACTCGAGTCTGAGACAGATGAGGAATGGATGAACTTCTCTGAATCTCAGCCCCTTTGGGCTTACAGAAAGTTTGTGTTTGTTTGTTTGTTTGTTTGTTTGTTTGTTTTTAATGCTCCTTGTGAATCATGAACGAGGAGAGCAGAGAAGTCAGGGTGCCTTTCTGACTTCTGACCCACCTTCCCCACAGTACCTGCCACACCGCTCTATTTCTCTTGTTCCTTGGAGAAGACAGTGCAGTGCAACTGCTCCTTTTATGGGATCCCCACACCCACTGTGCAGTGGTTGATGAAAGGTGTTCCTGTGAGTGTGAAAAACATGAATAACGTACTCCAGGTGACTACTACTATAACTTCCCCCTGGGCCAACAGCACCATCAACCTCATTGGGAAGCCAGAAATAGTCATGAGCCTCCGCTGTGAGGGGAAGAACCAATATGGAATCCATACTTCAAGCATCTTCCTGATACCAGGTAAGTATACAGGGGTCTAGAACACCACCACTGAGGGACCAGGGATGAAGGAAAGAGTAGTAGCTCAGATTTTACAGCCTTAGGAGAAAAAAAACACTCTCACTTCCCTCTGATTCCAGATAAGAATTCAATTTCCAAAGTGTTCAGGAAAGGGCTGATCCAGGGCATTGTGTATGGATCCATTGCATCAGCACTCTTCTTCTTCTTCCTTGTCCTCCTTACGTGAGTATCAAGTTAAAGTCCATCAGCACACCTTTCGCAATGCATACCACACTTATTTATGTTCTTTATATCCTTCCTTATAATTGTCCCAGTTTATTCTGCTTTCTCTATTCTCTTGATATGGACTCATATATAATTAAATTACAGCCATTCTTCTTTTCCAATTTTTGTATTTAAGGGTATAAATTTCCCTCTAAGTATGACTTTAGCTGCATTTTACAAATTTTAATATGAAATATTATTTAGTCAAAATATTTCTAATTTCCATTTGATTTTTGACATGCAAAAATTATGATTTTTTTTGGCATGCAAATATTTTCTAATAACCCTCTTTTCCTTATTTTTAGTTCAAATCCAGTAAGTTCAGAGAATATACTATACATAGTTTCAATTTTGTATTTTCTCTGTGGCACAATTTTTGTTTAGTTTTTATAAATATTTCATGTGGGCTCAAAAATAATGTGTATTCTACACTTGTTGAATTTAGTATTCTGTATATACAGGCTTTAAATCAAGTTCACTAATCATGTTGTTTAAGCCTTCTCTAGCTGTACTGTGATTTCTGCTTGGTGTTGTTCTCTACACTTAATCTCCCAATCCTGAACCCTTCTCTTACCTGGCTGATGTTTACTCATCATTTAGGACTCAGCTCATAGCTCTTCCATCATATGCTTCAGGAAATCTTCCCTGGCACCTGGGTTGAGTGCCTTTTCAAGGCTCCCATAGCCATCTGTGCTTTGGAATATTAGCACTAATGCTTTCACTCTGATTTAACTAAGTCTGAATATCTTTTTTGTTTACTGATATCTGTATTTGTTTGGCCTCTTTAATATGTATTTTGATGTCTTTTATCACTTCTGAAAAATTTCTCAACTGTTGTTTCTTCATATATTGCCTCTGCCCTTCCCTTTCACTTTAGAGTTCTCATTAAATACTTGTAAATGTTTCTTTTAACCTTTTTTTCTCTTATTCTGTAGTCCTATATTTTCCAGGGATATATGGAGTAAACAAGTGCTATGTTAGAGGTCTGTACAAGGAATATACTAAAGGAACTCTATCCCTTCAGTATCTCCATCCTTTGGTGGGGACAGAGCATCAGTACTGCCCAGATATGCTTCAACTTATCCTTAGTCAGCCCTCTCCAACATAGTAACAGCAGTATTATAAATGTTTTTCTTTATTCCATAGCTCTCTCGTGTCCTCTCTTCTCACTCTCAATAAGGTTTACCGACTTCACCAGAGAAAAGCAACTTCCAACACCTACAAAGTTATCACCATTGGTGCTGGTAATTCACTCCTTCCCTTTTTCAGAGAAGGAAGCATTCCTCTTCCTGTTTGAGGTTAGCCCTATTTCCTTTGCTTAGGAATCCATCTCCTCAACACTCCATTAATCATCCCTTCTGTCTCCTAAATTATCAATTACTTTTTCTTTACTGGCTCTTACTCTGAAGGATATAAAAATGTCCAAATCTCTCCCATATGAACCCCACAAGCTCCCTCTATGTACCATCCAATATTTTATTTTGAGAGAATAGCTTATACCCATTTTCTGATTTTCATCACCCTTACATTCTTCAGTCTTCTACAATCTGGTCTCCAGTACCATGCCACTGAAATGGCACTTTCTAAAGCAACCAGTTATCCTTATCCTCAAAATCCAATGGCAGATGTCCTATATTTCTCGTGTTTATCTTTAGGTGGCATTTATGATTTGGGTGAGTGGAGTGAAGTCCTCCTACCCAATGTCTTCTTTTCACAGTGAAGAAATATGGCAAAACCATCTGTTAAAAGTGATGTGGGTGGGAGCAAGGGTGAAGGGTAAGGAATTTAAGAAGAGTGGTGATGGTGTTGAGGGTGGTTCGAATAGCTCAGTGGCTGAGGAGAATGAATGCAATCTGCACAAAGACAAGGAAAACAATTTGTGAGCAGCAGTGAAGCTCCCATGGTGACTGGAGTTTATTCATTGTTAATGGCACCAAGTGTCATTGCTGTGTGATGCTTCCTCCCAGCAGTGGTCATTGGAAGAAAAAGAGTAGAAGATGTCATTGATCTAGGTTTGGGTCTTTGCAGGCAGAGTTCCATGGAAGGGTGATGAGGTGGGAGATAAGGGGGGCATGGAGGCTAGAAGGAAAGAGCACTTTTTTTTTGTATGTGGATAGTTCCCTGGCCGGGAATCGAACCTAGGCCGCAGCGCTGACAGCGCCAGCAACAAAGCCTTAAGCCACTATACCACCAGGGAACTCCGGAAAGAGCACTTAAGAGTGGGTACCATTTGTACCCAGTGGGGTAGGCAAGGAAGGAAGAGACACAATAGATGCTAGAGGGTATGGTGCCTTGCAAATGAAGCTTCCACTTCTGAGAAAAAACAAAACAAAACAAAAATTAAAACAGGAACACAAGGTGGGAATAAGAGCCCAAAAAACCTGGATAGACAAAAAGAACTAAACAGATCACAGGGTATTGGGATTTAAATTATCAGAAGTGGGAAAGTTTGAGGGAATAACGGACCCTCGGTAGTTATGAGAGACATGTCATGTTAGCAGGACTCTTTCTATTGTGAACAGCAAGAGCTGAACTCAACAGTTCAAAGAAAAAGAGAATAGTTCTGGTTATCTCAGGGGTGTCCAATCTTTTGGCTTCCCCAGGGCACATTGGAAGAAGAAGAGTTGTCTTGGGTCACACATGAAATACACTAACACTAATGATAGCTGATGAGCTTAAAAAAAAAAAAAACTCACCAAAAAGTCTCATAATGTTTTAAGAAATTTTACAGATTTGGTGTTGGGCCACATTCAAAGCTTGGGTTATCTGTTGCTAAGTCACTACCCCCAGAATTTAGTCTTTAAACAATGATCATTTTAGTTTTCCTCAAAATTTCATGGATCAAGGGTTTGGGTAAGGTCCAGCTAGGTGATTCTTCTGCATCCTGTGGCATCCATTGAAGTCACTTAGTAGTATTCAATGGGCAGCTGGGCCCATTTTCGACATGGAGGGTCGAAAAATGCCTTTGCTCACATGCTTGGCATTTTGATGAGGCCAGTCAGAAGTCTGCTCCCAGTTGGACCCCTCTTCCTTTCATGTGGTCTCAGGGCCTCTCATCTCTTCCAAAGCAGAAGTTAGCAGTGTTGGAACTTCAACATGTAAATTTGAGGCCTGAAATTGACAGGGCAAGTCATTGGCTAGCCAAGGGGAGAGGAAATAGACCACACTTCTCCATGGGAGGAGCACCAAAAATTCCCAATATTGACCATGTGTAAGTCTAAGACTTAAACAACAGAGATTTATTTTTCCATAATTCTGGAGGCTAGAAGTCCAAGATTAAAGTGTCAGCAGGATTGGTTTCTCCCGAGGCCTCTCTCCTTGGTTAGCAGATGGCCACCCTCTTGCTGTCTCTCTCCATAGTGATCCATCTGTGCACACATGCCCCTGGTGTCTCTCCCTCTCCTTACAAGGACAGCAGTCATATTGCATTAGGGTCCCACTTTACAACCTCTGTTTAACTTAATCACCTCTTTGAAGGCCCTATCTCCAAGAACAGTTGACTCCTGCACAACATGAATTGGAACTGCACAGGTCCACTTATATGCAGATTTTGAATTGACTCATGCAGTTCAAACTTGCATTGCTCAAGGGTCAGCTGTACACTTACATGGATTAAGGCTCATCCCTATGACCTAATTTATCATTTAACCTTAATTACCTTTTTCAAGACCTTATCTCCAAATACAGCTACATTCAGAGGTCGTGGATGTTGGAACTTCAACATGTGAATTTGAGGGACCCAATTCAGCGCATAACAGGAAGTATCTGTACATCAGGCATGATAATGCAGGCATGCAAATAATGTTCTCAAGAGTCTGTCCCTATCCCTTGGCCTGCTTTTTCTGTGTTTACTTGATTTCTGGAGATTCTCTCCATCTAGTGGGGAAGATGGCCCACAGCAGCCCCAAGTTCACATTCACCTATCTTAACAACTTTAGCTAAGAGAATTTTTCTCTCACTTGGTAATATGTCAATACCTGGAAAGACTCTGATTGCCCCTACTTGAGTCACAGGCCCATCCTGAACACATGACCATGTCCAGGCGGATGAGGTACGTTGAGCAGCCAATCCTGAGTTCACTCATCCATTCCCATGGAAACCACAAGGAAAGCTCTTGTCCTTGCTTTCCCCTCACCTCTTCTACCTCCTGACCCACCCTGGTGCTTCCCCATGTGGCCCTACATGTCATGGCATGCCCCCTCTTCAGGAATTGTAACAAACTGTCTTTTCAATGACAGCTGTTTCCTGATCTGTTGGCTTCACCACAGCCAAAAACAAACAAAATCTCAGGTTCACTTTAAAACAGCTTAGGAAGAGCCAGACTGGGCAAAGCATGGAGACCAACCAACAGGCTTGCAGTTGCCAGGGCAAGAAAGGAAGGGAGCTTGTCATGTAATCAATGGTATGCCCACAGAACAGAATGCAACACAACTCTGAAGGCAGAGGAAGCTCTCCGTGCACTGATATGCACAGATATGCCAGAAATACAAGTATTGAGAGAAAGGTGCAAAAAAAAAAAAAAAAAAAAAAGATTTGTCCAGAAAAGATATTGTACACATATCAGGAAATTAGGAGTTGGTAGAGAAGCAGAGGAAAGGCACAGTCATGAAGGGCCACCCAGCTGGAGGACTGGGACTTAGTCCTAGGGATATTAGGGAGCCATGGAAGGACTGTGAGCAGGGAAGGGGCAGGGCCAGCTCTGGGGCCAGAGGCCAGGAAAGAGGCTGGGAAGAGGGTCCAGGCCAATAGAATAGGTATTTGTACCCCAGTCTGATGAAGGGAGGGGTGAGCTGGTCACAGAACATGCAAACAGAGGGGAACTAGGTCCTCTGCCCTCCAGTCCAGGGCACCTTCCAGTAACACGGGAGACTGAGCACAGTAATGACTACAAAGCTCATTACCTTAGACTGAAGGTCCTTAAATGGTGGAAGAAGAGTCGACTCTCCAAGGACAAGGAGGCCCTGATCCTCAGGAGCTGCTGGAGAAACCAGAAACGTCCAAGGAGACTGAAGCTAAAACCTCACCAGTGTCTGTTGGAGGTAAGTCTCTGGGCCTGTGGGAGCCCAGGTCATCCACCAGTCAGCCAGACTGCTGCACTGCTGAGGCCAGCAGGGGGCACTCGTTAGAAACAGTCTCTCAAGGTCCCTTAGACTCACCAACCCCAAGTCCCAGGATATGTGTGCTTGGGCCAAGCTCTCCAGCTCATCCTGAAGCATGGCCACCCATACAGAGAACCAGGCTGGGCCTTTAACAGCCTCTGTCTGGTTCTTCAAACTCTTACCTTCTAGAAGCTGAGCCTCAAGGGGCACCAAGCCCAACCCCTACCCCAGGCAGGCCACTTAGTCACCAGCAGCCACTGCCCTGCCAGAAAAGGACAGTAAATATTAAGAAAGGGTTTTTTTTTAGTCTGTTTAGGCTGCTGTAACAAAGTACCACAGACTGGGTGGCTTAAACAACATAAATGTATTTTTTTTATGATTCTGGAAGCTGGAAGTCTGAGATCAAGGTACCAGCAGGTTTGGTTCCTTACAAGGTTGCTCCCCTTGCAACCCGTAGACGGTCATCTTCTCCCTGTGTCCTCCCTCTATGTGTGTCTGTGTTCTAATCTCCCCTTCTTATAAGGAAACCAGTCATCCTGGATTAGGGCCCACCCTAACGACCTCCTTTTACCATAATTATCTCCTGAGAAGGCTACCTCCAAGTACAGTCACCTTCTGAGGTCCTGGGGGTTAGGGCTTCAACATGTGAATTGGGGAGTGGCACCATTCAGCCTATAACAGAGGCTTCCAGGAGCTAATTGGATCTCTGCATTTGTGGGGACTTGCCCAAGGCAGAGGAATGCCAGGATGTCATTTTCCCACAGTCTAGGACTCAAGAGAAAGAAGACTATGGACCGGCAAGCTCCACGACAGATTGTGACAAATGCGAGGCTCACAGACTCCATCTCAGCTACCCCCTGAGGCCTCCGTGTGTCTTGTCAGCCCATGCCAGGGACATGCCTGCCCCCTGCCCTTGAGCATGCATGAAATGTGGAGGCCCCTGGAGGGAACCAGCACTAGGAAATGCACTGTTGCTGTTGCAGAGGCCACTCGGGGCACTGTGAACCCACAGTGATGGTGACCCTCCTGCAGCCTCTGGATACTAGCAATCAAATTCAGCCTCTGCATTCCCAGAGAGAGAAACCTAGACCTGTAGGAGAGAAGGGGCTGAAACACTAAAGAAGTCCCAAAAGTTCCTCTGCAGGGACTTTGGGGATCCTGGGGCACCATCCTTCACACCTTGCTTTGCAAACAAGGAAACTGAGGCTTGTAGCACCTCAGGCCATGCAGCACCTCAGGACCCCTGGATTCCAGGTCTTTGGTCCCTGATCTTGGTCATCTTTTTCTGACCTTATAAGACTCCAGGGCACTGCTGCAAACTCCAAAGTCCACAGGGCCAGGCTGGTAACCAAATGAGTGCAGTTGACCTCGTGGGGCTGCGTCCATCTAGAGAGCAGGTGTCCCACCTGAAGGGGACACCTAGCAGCGGTGAACCCTGCTCCCAATGCTCGCTGCCACCCCTAGCAGGAACCAGGTCTCTATTGGCAGATCTTCTGACTTATTTTTTTCCCCAGGAAAATCCAGATTCAGATTTCAGTGTGAAATTTCAAACATGTTAGTAATTGAAACCATGTTTTTAAAGAGCAGTATGGATCCAAGAAAAGTCATTTGCAAATATGATCAGAAGCACAGATATGGAAGGGACACCCTCTCTCCAAACTCACATCCTGCCAAAAGGTGTCTTTATTCAGAATGCAAACACCTTGCCAAGTGCAAATGGAATCCCCAGATACTGGGCAGAGGCTCGGGTGTGGAAGGGTGAGGAAGTTTCCTAGGTGGAGAAGGACGTTCCAGGTGTCTCAGAGGCCTCAAAACCCGTCTTAGCCAAGCTTACATTCTGGAAGTGGGGAGTAGGCAGCGGGGGCACGGATAATTGAAAATAAACAAGTGAACACATGAAAGAAGGACAGAGAGAGACTGTGTTTGGGAGTGGGGGTTGCTTTGCTGAGCATGATCTACAAGGGGAGACCTAAATGGTAAGAGCCTTGTGCTGGCCTGGTGGGAAGATCATTGCAGTAGAAGGAACAGCACGTGCAAAGGGCCTGAGGCTGGCAGAAGTATGGCTTGTACAAGGAACAAAAAGTCCCGACTTGCAGCTGGCACCAAGTGAGTGTCGCGGGGCATCAGCTGGTTTCTGTGTTCAGGGGTTGTCTGTCGAAGGTGGAGGAGGCCTGGAGACCAGGCCGTTGGCTGCTGTAGTCAGAGCAGCCATTGTGGGGACATAGTGGCAGCTCAGAGCAGACTGGAGTGGGGAGAAGAGGATGGAGTAGAGATCTGTTTAGGAGCAGAGCAGGAGCCTTGCAGAGAGATTGGATATGGGGGGAGGGGGAGGATTGAGGATGGATATGCTTTTGAAGTAAAACAGCCCCTTTGAGGTGACTTCAGAAATTCCTGCCTCCAGTTGCCCCAGATATGGAGCAGTCTCAGCGATTGTTCTCTGCTCACCTCAGAGGTCTATACGCAGGGCAGGGGACAGGGATGTTTCACCTGATGGGGCAGGAGGGAGGATTCCGCCTAGTAAAAGGATGCACAGTGGGGCCAGGAGGCAAGATCAAACTTGGGGTTGTTGGGGTGCTGGGCAAACCAAGCCAGCACCTCCCCCAGGATCTTTCTTCTTCCCCATAACCTTGGGAAATGGAAATGATTCCATCTTGCAGTGGAGGACACTGAGGTTCTGAGAACTTGTCCAAGGTCACACAGCCAAGTCTGAGAAAGAATTTTTTGCACCTAAACCCTGGATTACCATCTTCTCCACACTCCCAGCCCCAAGATCAAGTTCTCCCAGTGCCTTTCCAGTCCCCTGTCATCCTGGGGATGAAAACTGGGGAGGAAGGAAGAAGGAAATTTCATCCCCAAAGTCAATGTTATTCATGAAAGGGGA
>PVJL010005003.1:39233-117003 GCA_004026885.1 Lyroderma lyra
CTGGGGGCCTGGGCTCCTGGGTCTGAGGGAGGAGGGGCTGGGGGCCTGGACTCCTGGGTCTGAGGGAGGAGGGGCTGGGGGTCTGGACCCCTGGGTCTGAGGGAGGAGGGGCTGGGGGCCTGGACTCCTGGGTCTGAGGGAGGAGGGGCTGGGGGACTGGACTCCTGGGTCTGAGGGAGGAGGGGCTCAGAGACAGGACCCCTGGGTCTGGGGGAGGAGGGGCTGGGGGACTGGACTCCTGGGTCTGAGGGAGGAGGGGCTCAGAGACAGGACTCCTGGATCTGGGGGAGGATGACATTGGGACCTGAAGCAGGAAGGAGGTGGGCTCTAGAACTGTCCCAGACCCGGGGTTCCAGGATCTAGGCGGGAGGGAGTAGGGGCCGGACCGCAGTAACAAAGGCCTCTCCCTCCCACAAGCAACCCCCTCGGCCCCGCCTCCCCCGGCCCCCCGTCTGTTCTGATTGGCCGGTCTTCCTGCCCGTCAGCACCGCCCCCCTCCCCGGGTCTGCAGCAGCTCCGGCCGCCTCGTCGCGCCCCCCCAGCCCCCTCCCCCCGCCCCCGCCGCCCCCCGGGCCGGTGCAGCCGCAGGCGGGGTCCCCCTCCCCCTCCCCCTCTCCCCCGGCCTCGCGCGCCCCGGACCGGCCCCCCCTTTCCCCACCCCCTTCGCGCCGCCGCTGCCGCGATGCCCCCCCCTGCGCCCGGGGCCCGGCTCCGGCTCCTCGCCGCCGCCGCCCTGGCCGGCTTGGCCGTCATCAGCCGAGGTACCGCAGCGCTGAGGGCGGGGGGGTGGCTCGGCCGGGACACCGGGGTCCCAGGCGGAGACTGGGAGAAGGGGGCTGCATCCCGTGGCTGGGAAGCGGAGGCCCCGGGACCCGGAGATCTGGACCCGGGGGCGGGGGCTACATCCCCGAGCTGGGAAGGGAGTCCTCGGACGTCTGGATCGGTGACCGGGGGATGGTTTGCGTCCTGGAGCCCAAGCTTGGGCCTAGGGGCTGAGGTCTGCTCCTCCCTGCCGGCCAAAGGGTCGCGGACATCTGTCCCGGGCCTGGGGTCAGGAGCGTGCGGCTCCAGATCAGGGAGGGGGATCCGACGTTAAAGTAAGGGTCCCTGGCCAAGATCTCTGAACTGAGTTGGGGTTTAGGGGAGAGGGATGCCCCATTAGGGGTCTTTCTCTCTGCGTGGAGATGGTCCCTGAGGGGGTCCTGGCCTGAGGGCTGGGGTAGGCGATTGTGGGCAAAGGTGGGGGGATGGTGTCTTCCCAACGTCAGTAGGAGGGGGCAGGGGTGTCCACAGACCTCTGTCCTAGGGCCAGGAAAAGAAGGGGTGGAGGTCTGGTCTCCCAATGGGAAGAGGGTGAAATTCTCCAGCTGGGTCATCTAGGCTGGGGGAAAGTGTTGGTATTTGGGGGTTGCAGTTTCCAGTAATAGGGATCCAAGAAGTTGAGGTGCTGGGCTGGGGACCCAAATGTGGAGAGCTCTGGCTGAATACCTGAGTTCCTGGGGCTGGAAACAGGAACGGACAGATTGAGAAGAGTGGGAAGGGAAGGGTTAAAGCAGGGTCAAAGTGTTATTCTCAGCCCTTCCAGTGGGGTAGGGGGCTAGTCCGTGGAGCAAGAAGGGGAGAATGGAGAGTGGGGCTTCGGGGTGCACCGGGAAGTCTCGGGATAGAAGATGTGTAGCTAGACCTTGGGTCTCCCCTGCAGGGGAGCCCGGATGGTCCACATGTCCCCTGAGGAAGAGAGGTGAGAACAAGAAGGCAGGAGGTTGGGAACAGGGTAATTCAGTGCTTCTGGAGGACCTCCCCAGGTCCTGCTTCAAAACAGGGGTCACCGAGTCAGGGACACACAGTCAGGAACAACCTAGAGCCCTCCAACAGTCTCAGTGAGGCAGCTGGTCTCAGCTTTCCGCCCACACACACACACACACAGGGTCAGGCGCAGCCACATAAACACCGTCACTGAGTCCAACCAGGAGCAGCACCTGCAGCCACCCAGTCACCCCAACGCAGCCCCGTGCAGGAAGGTCAGCGTGGGCAGGACCCCAGCCTGGGCCACAGCCAGTCTGAGCATCAGTCCCTCCCTGGTGCAGACGGTCTGAGTGCTCCTTCACGTGTGACCTGTCTGACTCACTGTCTGATGTTCTGCCTGCCTGTTGGTGTCTCTGTCTCTGTCACTTGTCTCTTTGGGTCTCTCTAGGAGTCAGCCATTTCTGAAGGTTCCCTGGTCCTCATTCACTTCCTCACCTCGGTCACTGACACTTCTCATTTTTCTCCTTGTCCTTTCCTTGTCTCTGGCCTTCTGCCTTCTCCCTCTCCCCCACCCCGCCACTCCCTCCCCTCTCCTTTCCTCTCTCTCTACCCTCTCTCTCCCTGTATTCTCAAAGTAATTCCCATTTCCCACTTTTCAGGACCCCAGAAATCACTGGTGTTCACATATGTTGGGCTGGGGGCTTTATTGGAGCCAGAAGGTGGCCTGACCTAGGTCAAGTGTTTTCCCACCTCTGGGCCTCAGCTTCCCCATCTGAGAACTGGTGGCAAGAGGGGTTGGGGCCGGGTGAATGGAGATGACCTGGTTGCTGAAAGGCAGCCCTGCCAGCCCACCCACCCACTAACAGTTGGGGGCCCCTGAGAAAAAGCCCATGGAAGATACACAAAATTGCACCTCCCCTCTTTTCCATTTGGTGTTCTCCAAATTGCAGGAGGAATGCGTGCAGGTTATCAGTCCATTACAGTATGTGTAAGAGCAAACCTCACAGCGACCTGGCCCCACCCTTCCCCACCCTTCCCCACCCTTCCCCGCCTTCCCCACCCACTGTCCTAAAGGACCTGGGTCAACAGCCCAAACACATCCTCCAGCGTCCATCTCTCACTTAGAGGGAGTCAAACACGCAGAGTTCCACATCTGTAAGGGATTTGTTTGTTGGTTGGTGTTTTTCCCAACATAGAAACAAAATAAACCCATTTCTCTGCAATTGACTTTTTTCTACCTCTCCGTTATCCACAGGTATTGTTCTATCTTTATTTTTTCCCTGAATTCTTTATGCCAACACACATCCTCACAAAGTAGCTGCTTCAAGCATGGGGCAGGGCATGTGTCCCCCAGGTTAGGACTGTGGTCTCTGCCTCATCTATTCATTTAGCACTTATTTACTGAGCGCACAGTCTCCCCAGGTGCTGGGGATCCACACATACGCAGCAGTGAGCGAGCCAGATAAGTCACTGCCTTAGAGCTTAGATCCTAGTGGGATAGAGAGAGATAAAAAAACTAAAAGAAAACCTAGAAACACACCTGCAAGTAAATAGGTGATTTCAGAGAGTGATGGATACCTTAAATAAAATCAGAGTGCCTTGGGGGATGAGCTGGCCATGGAGCTCAGGTTGTCGACGGAGCCGTCTCTGAGAAGCTGAGTGGGCTTCAGACTGAAAGATGAGAAGTCAGGCTTCAAAAGACCCCAAGGGAACAGCAGAGGCAAAGGCCCTGAGGTGGGAACCAGTGGGAAATTCCAGGACTCTCAGCTCAGTGTCTGGACTTCAGGCATCAGCGACGCAAAGGCCCCTGCATTTTCAAGGGCAGCAAAGAGGAAGAGGGGTCGGGAGGCTCCTCAGTGGCAGCGAGGCCAGGCCCCACACCTTCTCATTGCTCTTCCCTGCCAGAGCCACCTACCTGCTCCCAACATGTCCCCCTTTACACGCCCCCCCCCTCCAGGTCCAGCCACTGGCTCATACACATTCCTGAACCTCAGGTTCTCCATCTATGGGTTCCAGAACTGTGGAATCTAAGCGTCATCCATGGGGGTCCCAGTTTTGGAGGGTCCCTTCACCTGTGTTTCTTCCAGAGAAGCAGAGGTTCTTACCTCCACCTCAAGGTCACCCAGTTTCTAGAAAGCCTCTTCTCTCTCAAGAGAAAGGAACTCACCCACCTGCAACCTTCCTCCCTTGATTTATCAAACAGGCATGAAGGCCACTAGTCTGGGCTGGCAGAAACCGGTGTGGTCCATCCAGTCACCACTGGACCCTCAGACAGGCTGGCACCTGCCAATTCCTCTACTGTGCAGCTGTTAGCAGGCACCCTACCAGTAGGTGCTGCATTAAACTCATTACTTGAATGACTTCTTTTCATTTTCATCCTTCCTCCACAACCAACGAGGGAGGCACGGTGATTAGCCCTATTTACAGGTGGGGAAACTGAGTCCCAGGGAGATGAAGTAACTTGGGCGACTCCGAGGCAGAGCTCGGATTTGAACCAGGGCAGTCCAGCTCTCCAGTTCATTCTTTTACGAGCCTGCTTATGCTGGCTTGGTGGTGTCAGAGCAGAGGCTGACAGGGCATCTATATGTGAGTCATCAACTCAGGGTGGGTGCTGGACATAGAGCAACCAGATTTGCCCTGCCCATTCTGTGCCCCACCCCAAGAGACTGACCCTAAACCAGGGATAGCAATAGATGTTTGTTTGTTTTATTTTTTAAGATGTGGTTTGAAACAAAAAGCCTCTTCTCCCTTTTATAGATGGGGAAACTGAGGCTCAGACTGGTCCACCCTGGACCTTGTCCTGGAGGAGCAGGTTTGGGAGGCAGATCACCCTGATGCAAGGTGCCCTTGGAAGCAGGGTGGAAGCTCAGTGGGCTCAAATGGGCCATCTCTCTCAGGGGAGGCCCCACTTGATGGGAAGCATCTTGACAGGAAATTGAGGGACAGATGGATGGGGAGAAAAGTGGGAGACTGAAAACTGGGCCTCATATACCCTAGGGGAGACAAGGCAAGGGAGTGATGCCAGGGCCCCGGATACCTGGTATCCAGGAGGGGCAGGGCAACTCTGAGTGTTGGAAAGACCCCTCTGAGTCTGTCGGGACATTTGATTAGGGTCCTTTCTGCTGGTGTGGGGTCCACTCCTCACCCCAGAACCCTGACTTGTGGACTTAGCTCCTGTGGTGACTCCTGGCTGGAGTCAGGGGCTCAGCCCAGGAGCCCTGGGTTTCTTGAAGCTTCTGTGGAACCTTGGACAGCTCCCTCCTTAACATCAGATGGGTGAGGTCCTCCTGCTTTTTAACCTGAGACAATAGCTGTCATTGATGGTGTGTGTGTGTGTGTGTGTGTGTGTGTGTGTGTGTGTGTGTTGTGGGGGTGATTTTGCTCCCTAGGAGGGCATCTGGCAATGACTGGAGGCATTTTTGGTTGTCACTGCTGTGGGGTGAAAAGGAGCTACTGGTATTTAGTGGCTTCAAGGTCCCTTTAGTGGGGTGCTGCCATACATCTTGCACTACACAGGATGGCTTCCACAAGGAAAAATCATCCAGCCCCAAACGTCAGTGGTACCAAGGTGGAGAAGCCCTGGCCTAGGATGTGTGTCAACAGGAGTATGACACGTGTGTGTGTGTGTGTGTGTGTGTGTGTCCATGTGTGATCTGATCCTAGGTGACAGCATAACTGCATGCACCCGATTCTTGGCCCAGAGCAGCCCTTTGTATTTCAGAGGCTGTGACAATGTAGCTGTGTCATTACACAGACTGTAGCTTCATGCATGACTTTCCAGAGTCAGGGGTGGGAATGAGCACGGTCCTTGGACTGGAGGTGTCAATGTGGCCAATTAGGCCAGTATGCGTGTGTGCACATGTGTGTGTATGTGAGACAGTCCGGGGGTAAGGCTGTGATGGTATTTAGACTTGGCACCTGTGTGTGGGGTGGGGGGGACTGCTGGCGTCAGTGTAACTCAGTTGTATATAGTGAGATGACTCAGTGTGCAATGGCTGCTTGGCCTGGGGCTGTCCCACTGTGTCTGAATGTGACAAGAGGAATGCTTTTGGGAGAGAGCTGTCATTTCTAACTGACCTTCTGCTGGGTGTGTGTCCTGGGCTGTGTGTGTCACAATGAGTGTGTGTGGGCCTGTCTCTCAGAGCAGTACCCATTGTCATTTGTGTGACTGGGTGTTATTTCCTGGCCTGGCATTGATTCTGTATGTCTTCCCTGGGCCCTGGTGACCGTGTGTGTGTCCGTGTGTGTGTGTGTGTGTGTGTGTGTCCATCCCCTGGCCATCGCCTGCTGTTACCAGAGCTGTGTGTGGCAGTATCTGCTCTACACAGCTGGGGAGGGTGAGCCCCTTTGCTCTGTCCTGGGGTCTTCAAACCCAGAAGTGACTGGGTGAGCCCAGGTTGAGAGGCTGCCCACCGCACTGGCTCTGCCCCAGCCCCATCCTGAGGGGCTGCTGATGGACAGGGCCCCAGGGAGTCATAGGGGCAGCACAGGCAATTAATTCATCAGATTAATTAGCTCCTCATCCTGGGGCAGGGCAGGGCCCTCCCTCCCCAGGCGTCCAAGGTCATCCGGACTCTCCCCAGCCTGGTGCCATCTCCATCGGATGCTTCCACTTGCCCAGCCCCCACTTCCTGGCTCTAGTCCAGCCTGCTGGCCACAGTCCACAGAGATGAATGGGAGGGGGTAGAGGCCCTGCCAGGCAATAGGGCCTGCAAGCTGCACTGGAGTCCATGGGCAGGCGTAGGCTGCACCTGCAAGAGTGTGCCCAAATGAGCACAGGCACACAGGGGTGCAGCCCATGCCTGTGTGTGGCCATGCACCATGCAAACCTACAGGTGTATTTGTGTATCTGCGGCCAATGTGTGCCTGTGTGCATATGTATATTTGTATGCATGTGTTTGCACCTGTGTCTGTAGGTCTCTGTGCACATACATGGGTATTGAGTGTCTGTATGCAGCCAGCTCTGTGTGTGTCTTTCCATGTACTCCTGAATTAACATGTGCACATATTTATGCATGTGTTGGCTGCATATGTATGTGTATTGGTGTGTATGAGTATCTGTGCATCTGTGTACTCATGAATCTGTGAATGCATATACCTATGTCCATCTGTGTGTATGTGTGCATCTGTGTATGTGTGCACCTGTGTTTATCTGCATCTGTCTATATGTTTGCTGCATCTGTGTATATATTATGTATCGATCTATTCCTGAATCCATGTGTGTGCACTGTGAATATGTATGTATGTGTGTGCACATGCCTATGCATGTGCCTATGTATGTCTGTGCACATATATCTATGTACATGTATTTATGTGTGTGTCTGTGTGTCTGTATCTATGAATATGTGTGAATGTTGGTGTACACATCTTGTACACGTACATGTGTATTTCTGTGCTACGAGGGGGTGTTGACTCAGTGTCTCTGGAGGTATGTATGTAGGTTTGTGCAGCCCAGTCCATCTGAGTGGGCCTCTGGGAAGGTGTATGTTGTGTGCCTGCTCTGAGTGTGTCTGCTGTGTGTGTGTCTGGAACCATTGATGAGTGCATGTGCAGGTGGGTGTGGGAATGTCTATGTCTGCAAGGGCATGTGTGTATGTGTGCACATGAGCACAGTCCTTGCCGTGCCGAGGGCCCAGTCCCCAGCCCAGGCCCTGCCATGCTGAGCTGACCATCCCCCTACCTGCCTGCAGGGCTTCTGTCCCAGAGCCTGGAGTTCAGCTCTCCTGCTGACAACTACACAGTTTGCGAAGGCGACAACGCTACCCTCAGGTATGAGGCTTGGAAGACTTCCCAGAGATGAGGGTCCTGCCCCTTCACCTTCCCTAAGGAAAAACTATCTTGACCTGAGGCTCAGCCAAGCTCCTCCTTGTCAGGAGAGAGGTCATTAGGGGCACGAACTCTGGGCCTCAGTCCCTGTCTGTCAGATGGGTGGAGGAGTGGTAACCACTGCGTGTGGTATTGTGGGGATTCAAGAGTTTGCACCCACACCACACAGCATGCTGTGGCTGCTTGTTAAAGGAGACCCAGGGTTATTATTTCCCCAGATCGCTGCCTCTGCCCTTTGCGGGTCCCATTCCCCTCCCTCCCCTGCCTCTGGTTCTTTGTCCTCTTTCTTGGTCTCTGTCCCCTTCTCTCTGGATCCCTGTCCCTCATCTTTCTGCATTTCTGTCCCCCTCTCCCAGAGTGTCTGTCCTCTTTGTGAGCACATCACTCCATGTGCTCTTGGGCTCACCACTTTCCCTCTCGGGGGCTCAGTTTACCCACCTTAAAGTGGGCATAGCCACCTCTGCCTTACAGGGCTATGGTGGGACCTGGAGATGTAATGGGCCTTCCTTTCCCCACTCCAAGCCCCTGTGATGGGAGGACCTGGAGGGCCAGGCTGGGGTCAGAGAGAGAAGAGCTTTCCATCCATTGTCCTCCCTGGCAGCTGCTTCATCGATGAGCACGTGACCCGTGTGGCCTGGCTGAACCGCTCCAACATCCTGTACGCGGGCAATGACCGCTGGACCAGTGACCCACGGGTGCGACTGCTCATTAACACACCCGAGGAGTTCTCCATCCTCATCACCCAGGTGGGGCTGGGCGACGAGGGCCTCTACACCTGCTCCTTCCAGACCCGCCACCAGCCGTACACCACTCAGGTCTACCTCATCGTGCATGGTGAGTGAGCCTGCAGCTTCGCGGCCAGGGGGTGGCAAAGGAGGGTGAGGGTGAGGGGATCCTTGTTTTCCTCAATCCCGGGGTACCCCCACATGGAAGACAAACACAGCCTTGCCCTGGTGGATTTCAGCCAAGCAGAGGTAGAGACATTCACACAGATAGTGACCTTTTAGCATGACAGCTCCTAGAGCAGAACTACAGGGTGAGGGGAAGGACTACTCACAGGAAGACCACATTCATGCACTCAGCCCAATTTATTGAGCACCTACTATGTACAGGCATTGCTCCAGGCATTGGGGATAGAAAAGAAGCCAGGCAGGCTTTCCCCATCTTCGGAGGTGACTTTCCAAGGAGAGGCAGCTTCCCAGACGTAACATCTGAGCTGAGATCTTCAACTGAGCACAGAGCTGGTGCTGGAAAAGCAACAGCACATGCAAGGGGGAAGAAAATGAGTGAGGTGTGCAGAGGCAAGTCCCATGTGGCGAGTGGCACCCAAATTCAGAGCATAGAGATGGGGCAGGAGAGATCCACAGAAAGGACGGGAGGCAGAGCAAGCCATGAGGCTGCCTCATGTGGCATCAGAAATGGGCTAGAGGGAGGGAGCACGCTGGGAGAGGGGAGCCCAGACAGGGACAGCCCAACAGGACCATGACAAGCCTGACTCAGGAAGCCTGAATTCTAGCCTCCACACCACCACCCACCAGCTGAAGGACACTGAGCAAGTGGGTCGGTGTCAGACTCCTCACATGCGTCAAATCCAAGACATCGTTGATTGGGAGCACCTTTATTTTATGCTCTGCTAGAAGAGGAAAAAAAACAACAAAACCTGTCAACCTATGGCATCCTGATTAGAGAAATAATCAAACAGGGTTCAAAACAAAACAAAACAAAACAAAAAAATGCACACGTGTTAGAATGAATGAATATAGTCACATCTACCCCAGAGGATGGTAGTGAGAGTTTAATGGGTTAATTTTGTAAAACACTGAGTACAGCGTCTACCATGCAGTAAGCACTGTAGGAGTATTTGTTAAATAAGTTAATTGTAAATAATAAACAAATAAATAATAAAATAGAGATGGGGAGGGAGAAATTCAGAACAGAAGATAGAGAAACCAAGTAAGTTAGGATGAAGGCAGAGAGAGAATGAGAACAGAAGACCAGTGGTTAGATGAGTAACCAGTGCAGAAGCCAGGGAGAAACACAGAGAAGTCTTACAGAAAGACGGGGGGAATGTCAGCTGGACCCCTGGGTCTGAGGGAGGAGGGGCTGGGGGGCTGGACTCCTGGGTCTGAGGAAGGAGGGGTTGGGGGCCTGGGTCTGAGGAAGGAGGGGCTGGGGGCGGGGACTCCTGGGTCTGAGGGAGGAGGGGCTGGGGGCTGGGACTCGTGGGTCCTGGAATCCCATCTCCAGCCTCTTGCTGACGTCTGTCCCCACCCCTATAGTCCCCGCCCGCATTGTGAACATCTCCTCGCCTGTGACAGTGAATGAGGGGGGCAATGTGAACCTGCTTTGCCTGGCTGTGGGGCGACCAGAGCCCACGGTCACCTGGAGGCAGCTCCGAGGTGAGGAACCCACACCTGATCCAAAACCTCTTCCTCCACGCTGCAATTTGGACCGCTCGTTTCCCTATATCCCTAGCTAGATTCCCAGAGCCTCCCTTCCTCCATTCCCAGATTCCCTGAACCCTTGTGACTTGATTTCCCCCTCCCACCCCGATCCTGTTATTTCCCCCAGCAGATCCCAGAGCCTTAGAACCTTCACCTCTTGCCCATCCAGGCCTGGGACGTTTCCTCCAAAGCACCTACTAGATTCTAGCTTGCATCCCGCCCTGTCCCTACGCACAATGTCCCCAGTGTCTTCTCCTGGACTCAGATCCCTGCCACTGGATGGCTTGAGTCAGGTCCCAGCCAGTGGTCCAAACCCATGTTCGTATCTCCTGGTCACATCTCTACATCTCTGCTGGATGCTCCAGCCTAGTGGTTCTCAAAGTGTGGTCCCCTGAGCAGCAGCAACAGCAGCAGCATCACCTGGGGACTTGCCAGAAATGCATATTCCTGGTCCCATCCCAGACCTGATGAATAGAACCGCCCTCCCCCGCAACTGATTAACACGCTCTTGAGGTGATTCTGATGATCAAGCTGAGAACCCTGCTCTAGGCTACCCCCAGACATAGTGTCCAGATGCCTGGAGTGACTTCCCGGATCTAGCCAAGCACCCCTGCCCCTTTTACCGGGATCTCCACCACCATTTCCCAGATCCCTAGATCCTCATTCATTGGGTCTTTGGAGACCATTGCTAGATTCCCTGAGAGCCCAAACTAGGTCTCAGATCCTGGCCCCTCCCCCAATCCTGGTCTTCAGATCTTGGCTCCCCAAATGCCCTAAGCCCCAAAGGGTCTTCTGAGCCTGGTGGTCTATCATAAGGCTCCAGATGTCTGGATTGCTGATGCCAATCACCAGTTCCAATTTCTCTGAATCCCAAGAGCTAGATCCCAGAACGCTGGACACTCACCCATTTCCTGGATCTTTCTGAGCCCCAAGCTCCTGGGAGCCTCCCCAGTGTGTCCTCTGAGCCCCATGGGCTCCCCAGATCCTTGGATCTCCTGCACCCACATACTGTAGACCCTCCCCTCTCCCAGATGTTCACTCCCTGCCCCACTTCTAGCAATCCTAGCGCACCCCCTCCCACAGCCCGTCCTATCTCCCTTTGACCCTGGCACTCCAGGCCCTGTGGTGCCCACCCCGCTGATGTGTGTCCGTGTTGTGCCCGTGTTGTCCCGTGTTAAGTGTTTGTGTCCGGCCCCGCCCCCTCCCCTTCCCAATCCCACAGACGGCTTCACCTCCGAGGGCGAGATCCTTGAGATTTCCGACATCCAGCGGGGCCAGGCTGGGGAATATGAGTGTGTGACTCACAACGGGGTCAACTCGGCACCTGACAGCCGCCGCGTGCTGGTCACAGTCAACTGTGAGCTCCCCTGACACTGGGTCCCTAGGGAAGAGGGGTCTGAGGGAAGAGAGGGCTGGGACCTAGGCTCCTGGTAAGGGGTGGGGGGTGGGGGGCTGGCGGCAGCGCCTCTTATTCCCTGGGAGAATTCGCTGGCTCTCGCCCCTCGCCAGATCCTCCGACCATCACCGACGTGACCAGCGCCCGCACAGCCCTGGGCCGGGCTGCCCTCCTGCGCTGCGAAGCCATGGCGGTGCCCCCCGCGGACTTCCAGTGGTACAAGGATGACAGACTGTGAGGACAGCACCAGGGCAGACCATGGGAGGAGGGGGTTCCTTGCTACCTTGGACTGCAGTGAGGGAAGGAGGGTGCACGCGGAAGGTAGCCGAGTCCTAGGTACTGAGAACTGGGCGATGGGAGGGAGTCCAGCTTCCAAGTGATGGGGTCCGCGGGACCCCAGCAAGATTATGGGAACTTTCTAGAAACTTGGGTCCCACGGTGATGAATGCTGGTGCCTGGTCTCCTCCCGTCTCCTCGGGCTATGCAGGTAGAAGGTCAGAGGTCAGAAGGCTGAGGACCAGGCTTTAGGAGACCCCTGGGGCTGGGATACAGCAGCGTCTGGGAGATTGGGTCACACACCGAGTCCCGAGTCCCGTGTCCCTGAGGGGCAGGGGTGCCTGGGGAGGGGCATCGGGGGGAGTGGCCTGGGATCCGTGGAGAGCTGGACTCGAAGGTCAGGGGTCTCTGGAGTGTCCGGGGAATAGAGGAGCCTGAGAGTCGGGGGGCTGGCTCTGTGCCCCAAGGGAACCCCGACCCAGTCCCTAACCCGGGTCCCTGGCAGGCTGAGCAGCGGCACGGCCGAGGGCCTGAAGGTGCAGACGGAGCGCACCCGCTCGATGCTTCTCTTCGCCAACGTGAGCGCCCGGCATTACGGCAACTACACGTGTCGCGCCGCCAACCGGCTCGGAGCGTCCAGCGCCTCCATGCGGCTCCTGCGTGCGTCTGAGCGCCGGTCTCTGGGAGGGGCGGGGCCTGGGCAACGTGGGCGGGGTCGTGGGCGGATGGGCAGGGCCGGGCGGTGGAGGCCCCGGGGACCGCCCCAGACGCACTCGGAACTTAGGAAAGAGACGGACGCCGAGACTCCAGCACTGTGAGCACGAAACCGATCCCTTCAGTGATACCGATTCACTGAGGGCCGGGCTCTGGGCGCTGGGGACACAGCAGTACACAAGAGACAAGGTCTAGGAACTCGCAGAATGTTGGGTCTAGTCGTAGTAGAAAAGAAATAAACAAGTAGATACGTAAAGTAAAAAGCAAACACATACACATAAACAAGCAAAAAATAATTTTGGATATCGCTAAGGGCAATGGAGAGAATAAATAATAGGATTGGGGATGGTACCTTTAGATAAGTTCATCAGAGGAAGCTTCCTGGAAGGGGTAACATTTGAACTGAGACCTGAGCGCTAAGCAACCAGCCCTGCCCACGTCTGCTGGAAGAGCTTTCTTTGCAGGCAGAGGGAACAGCCAATGCAAAGGCACAGCAGGAAGCTAGCGGGACCTGAACAGAGGGATCACGTGGAACCTGAGGTTAAAGAGGAAAGGAAAGCCAGAGTCTCATGGGCCATGGTAGGGATTTTGGATTTTATTTTACTGCAGGGCGAGGCCACGGAAGGCCACATGGGAGTGACGTGGTTGATGCTTCTCGAGAGTATCACTTTAACTGCTGTGTAAGGGATGGGCTGTGGGGGGCGCAAAATGTAGGCAGGGAGAGCAGAGAGGAGGCTCCTGCAGTAATCCAGGCGAGGAGTTGGGTGCGGGGGTGGATGGGGCTCGCTCAAAGTCCTTGTATCTGGGGTATGTTTGGGAGGTGGAGGGATGAGGGAAGTGGAGTGAGGTGATTCCAAAGTTGGCTTGAGCAGCTGGGTGATTGGGGATGTAGTAATGAAGCACTGAAATGGAGAAATAGCGGGGGGTGGGGCAGAGCAGTAGACAGTAAGGGGGACAAAAGTCAAGGACTGCATTTATGGACATGCTGACTGTGAGATGCTTGGTGGCAATGCTGGACAGACAGAAACTATGATAGGCCAACAGACTGACAGCCCCAGGCCAATGCTGTGAAAAAGAGGTGGAGATATCTGAGAAAAATGGAAATAAGACACAAATGCTCAGCGAGATGCTGAGACTCAACACAGAGTTGGAGCAGCAGGCACACAGAGTGGAAGGCTCAGAACAACCCCTGGAGAGGTAGCCTCAAACAAGACCTTCAAGGACCAACATAGATACAAGCACCTGAGAGACATACATGGGGTCTTCTCTTCCCAGGCCTCCTCCTGTGACCCTCTCTCTTTCTCCAGGCCCAGGATCCCTGGAGAACTCAGCACCGAGGCCCCCAGGGCCCCTGACCCTCCTCTCTGCCCTGGGCTGGCTGTGGTGGAGGATGTAGGAAGAACCCAATGCAGCTCGCCTCCCCCCACGGGGGCTTGAGGCCGAAATCGAGAGGGAAAGGGGGAGCAAGTGGCGTGGGTCTCCAAGGGGTGGAAGAGCTCTAAGCCACTGAGGAAGAAGAGGAAGAGGAAGAGGAGGAGGAAAGATCTATAGAGAACCCATCACTGTGAGGGATAACGCAAAATTATGCATCTTTCTACAGCCATTCTCGCCACTGTTCATGTTTCCAATTGTGACTCACACCCCCATCCACCCCCACACCCCTCTCTTAGCTCAGGCTGTCAACTGGATTGCATGTGTGTAGTGTGTGTGTGTGTGCACGTGAGCCTGTATGTGTATGTATGTGTGGGGGTGGCGTTTGGGTGGTATGGGGAAGGGGGCTCAGCAATCTTCCCTCTTCTACACCTCCACATCACTGCCCCCAATCCTGTTGCCTCTCCCCTCGGCTGGAGTTAGGTTATGGAGGCTTCAAGGTAGAAGTTGTGAGGGGAGGTATTCCAAGCTCCCTGCTTCCCGATATATGCACGCACACTGCCCCCTCTTGCCCTGCTGAAAGGTTGGGAGTGGGGAGGTGTGACAGAACTGCAAGCTGTCATTCAGCCTTTGTGAGCAGGTGGGGGAATTTCCACCTGGGCTCTGGGCCCCCCCCTGCTATCAACCACCAACTACCTGTAGCCAGAGGCCCCATCACTGGCTCAGGGGGCTGAGACCTTCCCACTTGCCCTGTCCTCCACACCCACTCCCAACCCTGGACTTTCTGGCCCCATCCTGGGTCAATCGGTGCTTCCATCCAACTATCAGGCTGGTGCCTGTGGTCACTTGTCTGCCTCAGTGCTTTGCCCTACCCCACCCTCACTCCTCTCTGCCACCTGAGCCCCAACCAGCTGCCATTAGCACCCTTGCAGCCAACCCATGCCTGTGGTCTTGCTGGTCTACTACACCCCACTTCTACTCTCCACCAACTGTACCTCCCAAAGACTGACCTGATTGCCCTCACACACACTCAACTAGACACACACACACACACACACCAGCGACTGACCTGCAATAGCCCTTTGGCTCCAGCTGTCCTGTAGCTGGTGACCAGCTGTCATTCCCCCAAGGGTGAGCAACTGTTGTCAGGAATGGAGGCTGTAGCTCAGCTTTGATTATAGGAACACCCACCCTGGCACACCACATCACACAAAGTAGGGGAGAGAAGTCTCACACAAAGTGGGGGAAAGAAGTCTCACACAGACATCCTGAGCCCAGGCCAAGAAGCCAAGTCACCAGCTCCGACTCCCAGGAGACCCTCTATGAACACCCACCCCAAACCACACCACCCAGCACTTGTCGGGGGCGGGGGGGAAGAAGGCAGAGCAGGGGCGGGGGGGACAAGGGGCAGTGACTGTACCTCAGATAGGGGCGTGGGCCCCATCCCACATTGTCTTCCATTCCCAGGGCCCCGGGAATGGGGTGGGGAGGGGGAGGGATACAAGGGAGGGGGTGGGGGGCCCTGGGGGCGTGTGTTCCAATCCATGGGGAGTGTTGAGACCACCACACCAATAAACGCCTTTTTCCAAAGTCTCCGCCTGCGGGTGTCAATGTCATTAAGGATTTGAGTGCATGGAAGGCAAAGGGTCATTGGTGGGGCCTCCCCAGCATCATTCCCACAGTCTCCTTTCTCTTCCAGAGATTTGAGATTTACCCATTACATAGGGAAGCCCTGATTGGCTTAAGCTACTAGGCATAGCCCATTTTCCACCATGATTGGTTCAGACGTGGCCCCATGATCCAGTCAGCCTGGTGAAGGAGTGAATACCAGGGCTGTGAGGAATTCACAGGAAAAGATGCTCTTCTGTTGGATAATGCAACTCAATGACATGAGGTCCAGACCTGCGTGGTTGCTTTTCTGCATCACATGGAGAGAGCTTGGATCTGTGTAGTGAGTAATGGTGGGGAAGACAGAATGTGGAGCCTGAAAATGATAGAAACACTACGGAATGGAGAGTGGAAGGTATAGAGAAACTATACCTAAGTCCATGATGACATCATTTGAGCTGCTGGATCAACATTTACCTGATGCCCACCTTCACATACAAAAGCAGTAAAGTCCTTAGAATGTTTAAGCTGAATTGTGTTAGGTTTTATGTCTCTGGTAATCAAAAAGGAAATGAAAACTCTAACTAATATAGAGGAGATATAGAGGGTTCATATAGCCAGGATCCCAGCCCTCAACTTTTCAAAATGATCCAAGAGCTCTATTTCCCACAGGCCTCTTTCACTCCCCCATCTTTAACCAGAGTGCCTCACATCCTTTCCTTCTCTGAGACAGGTTCTAATCATCTATGCGTAAGCTATTTGTTCCTTCTTTCTTCTTTGCTGTCAGACCCACATCTCATGATATAGGCTGAGATGTTTGGTTTCCCAGCCTTCTTTGCAGTAATACAGTCAATTTTTGGTCAATGGGACATAAAGGAAGTTTTCTGGTGGGCTTCCAGGAAAGGTTTCTCCCCAATCATGAGGTTGGTCGGGGTGGGGGGTGGTGAGAAGAGAACACTGCTCCCCTCTTTTTGTATTCAGATACAGTTGTGTGAAGATGTGATGCCTAAAACTTCAGCAGCCATCTTGCTACATGAGACAATGTGTCAACCCACTGAGGATGGCAGAGCAGACAGATGCAAAGAGCCCAGGTCTTGATGGGGTCACTAGGTTGCTAAGCCAGCCTTGAAACCACCCACTTCCATATTTCTTGCCACTATTTATTTTGTTATTTGCAGCCTAAAGATGCTTAATTGGTGCATCCCCTAAATTTCCATCAAGAAACCCAACTAAGAAAGGAAGACATTCTGGGCAGAGCAGTAGCAAATCCAACACTTCACTGGTGCCAAAACATTTGATCATTAACCAATATTTATTGATTGTCGGCTTTGTGCTAGGCTCTGTGTAAGTTCTGGGGATAATGACATGGTCTCTGCCTTCATGAAGCTCTCAGTTTAGAGAGGGAATCAGAGCTAAACAAGTAGTGACAGATTTACAGACAAAAAGCAAAGGGTTCAGGGTCTCTAGGACTTAACCTGTAACGGAGGCAGGGATTAGAGAAGGGGCTTCTAAGATAGTTATGGTCACCTTTGCATTTGAGAAATGAACAATCCAGGAAAAGAATCGGACTCCAGACAGAGTAAACTCTAGTAGCAAAGGCCTAAAGGCAAAATAAAGTATGGCAGAGAAAAGGCCTATGCTCCTAGAGTGGCGGGGCAAAGTACTGGAAGAAGAAGTCTGAGAGGCCAACAGAAGCCAAACTACTAGGCTTTGAAGGCCATGATGAGTTTGAACAATATCTGAATGGCAATCAGCAGCTTTAGAGGGGTTTAAGGAGAAGAGGGACATGTGATCGGATCTACTTTAAGATAAAGACTCTAGAAACTGGATGCGTGTGGCCTGGAAAAGGCAAAAGTGGATGTAGGAAGGCCTTTTCAGAGATGAAGCAGGTCTTGAAATAGGCAGGGCTTGCTATGCCCTTCTCCTGCTCAGAGCAGCATAGCAAGCCCTGCCTGTCCTCTGCACAGTTCACTCATCTTGCCTGCTTGGCGGTTTGCAAACCACACTGTTAGATTGGCAGGAGTCTCTCCCAGCCCAGGAGTCCCATGCCTTTTGTTGCACCAATACAGGTAGAGTCTTCTGAGGTTAGAGGGGGAGACAGGAAGTCCCACATTCAGGGTTCAACCTCCAATCAGAGCAGGACAGGGAGGCCACGCCTGCTGCTGGGGAGAAACAGGAAGTCCCACCCAAAAAGTCCTGCACAGCGCAGGCCATTAGCCCTGGTCACACCTGCGTGGCTGCTCGAACAGGTTTTGGGCCTCCACCTGGAGAGATGACTGGAATGGGGCTGGTGGCCTGGAAGAGAGAGGAAAAGTGGGAGAACAACCCCAGGGGTGTGACAGGACTCACTTTTTTCTAGCGCTAACTCTCATTATTCAGAAATTAGCTGGGTTCCCTCCATTTGCAAGGAATTCTACTTTGGAGAAAATTGTAATGCCACTCTTCTTCTAAAACACATAAAGGTTAGATGGGAAGCCCTATCCAACTTTTATATATTTTTAAAAAGGATAAAATGTTGCCAGCTTTGTAAACCAACATGTAAAGCTGGAGGAAGAGAATTCAACCCATCTCATGTCCCTGACTAAACAACAAAAATGCCACCATGTTGCCGGAGAAACACAGGGTCACCCACACTTACTTGGTGGGCCCTAGTTGGGCTAGGGTTCTCAAGCAGGGCTTTGAGGGGCAGAGGTTGTGGGGTCTGCACTGGGGCCACGCTCTGCATCTTTTCTGGTGCGGGAACCACAGCGCTAAAGGTGGGGAAATAGTTCCTTTTCTTGGGAGTCTCTCCTGGAAAAGAAAGAAGAGAAATAGAAATGCGTGATTGGCTACTCCAACCTGCCGACCCAGCCAATGGCAAGGGAAGCTGGACTGAGAGGTGGAGCCTTAATATGGTTGGCTGATAGGGAGGTAGAAAGGCACCACGGACGACCTGTAACTTTGCTGAATGGCTCAGCCCCGTCTTCTGTGGAGTTTTATCTAGGGACCCTTCCAGTTGGCCCCTTACTCACCCTGAAAACGGCGCAGGCAGCAGACACACAGGAGGATAAGTGCAGCCAGGAGCACCAGGCCTAGTAGGGAGCCCAAGACGATGCCAGCAATGGCCCCGGGGCCCAGGCTGGGGCCTGGAAGAGACAAAGAGAAGGAAAAGGGGAGCAAGAGCCAGGACTGGACCTGTCTCCTAAGTTCCCAGCCCCAACTCTCTCAGAACCCAGGAATCTGGGACTCAGCATTCTCGATTCATTTAACATTTGCTGAGTGACTGAGGTGTCCCTGGCATTCCACCAGATGATGAAGATTCATTGATAAGCCAACCAAGATAACTATTCTCTGGAGATTAATTTTAGGAGGGAAATCAGAAATGAATGTTCAAATAAATAACATAATTACAGACTGAGCTGAGAAGAAAAATAAATGTGTTATGATAAAAATAATGGGAGGGGAGGTGACGTTTAGAAAGGGTGGTGAGGAAAGTTTCTGAGGAAGGAACATTTGATTAGAGACCCAGAGAATAGAGAGCCAGGCATGTTAAACAGGGAGAAGGATATCCCAAGCAGAGGGAACAGAAAATGCAAAGGCTAGGAGGTAGGAAAGAGTTCTCTGTGTTCAGTGAAGGCCAGTGTGGGTGGAAGACATGGAAGAGGGGAGGAAGAGGTAGAGGATGACATTAGAGGAGTTAGCAGGGTCCAAGATCCTGGGGGATCTTGGAATTCAAAGGCTTTTAAGATTTGTATGGCTTTGGCTTCTACGTAGTAAAGCATGGATTGTAGGAGGGCATGAAGGGGCATAGAGACCAGGAAAATGGCTGTTGCAGTGCAGGCAAGAGAGGACAGTGGTGTCTGGCCAGAGTGTTGAAGTGGAGATGGAAAGAAATGGATGGACTAGGAAAGCATTTTGGAAGGAAGGTTGACAGGACCTGCTAGTATTTGGGATGTTGGGGGTGACCTGAGCATATGGGTGGTGTCATTGACCAGGATTGGAAAAATTGCAAGTTGATAAGGGGGACAAGAGTTTTTGTTTTGTTTTGTTTTGTGGGGGGACACCGTTTGGGGCAAAGACACCTAGAGGTCTTTTTTGGACATATGGAGTTTGAGATGTCAAATGGACATTCAAAGTGAAGATATGAAGTGGGGAGGTAGCTTTTCAAATGTGATGTTTAGAAGAAAAGTCTGGGTTCAGGATCAGTCATTTGAGAGTCATCTGAGGACTAATAATATTCAAGGTGATGAGAGTGGACAGAGTCTCACTGGGGAGAAATACAGGTAGAAAAGAGGTCTGAGCACTGAGACATCCAATACTTAGAAGCTTGGGATTGTTATCCATTGAAGTGTCTCCCCCCAAGAAGATACTTGACACCCTAACTCGCAGTATCTGTGACTGTGACCTTATTTGGACATAGAGTCTTTGCAGATCACCTGGACTTGATTACACTTACAAAGACTCTATGTCCAAATAAGGTCACATTCATAGGTTCTGGGGGTTAGAATGTCAATTTATCTTTTTGAGAGAGACAAATTTCAACCAAAACAGGTCCAAGTGAGATCATCAGGGTGTCCTGCCCTTACAAGAAGAAGACAAAGATACACAGAGGGAGGAGGAAGCATAAGAAGCTGGAGGCAGAGATTGGACTGATATGGCTGCAAGCCAGGGAACACCAAGGATGGACCGCCACCATCAGAAGCTGAAGAAGCAACCAGAGATTCTCCCCAGAGTCCCAGAGGGAACACAGCCCCACTGACACCCTCGTTTTGGACTTCTGGTTTCCAAAGCTGTGAGAGAATACATTTCTGTTGTTTCAAGCCATCCAGTTCATGGTCCTTTGTTAACGCAACCTCAGGAAATGAATACAGGGAGAGAGAGAGCATCCAATGAAACAGACTGAAGGAGACAGCCCAGGAGAAGGCTCTGACAGCCCAACTCACTGGTACTGTAGACCCGGCTTTGTGATGGAGTCCCTGGTTGGCCCCCCAGGGTGGGCAGGATACGCAAGGCCCATGTCCCAGGGTTCCGAGGAGGGAAGGGCACCACAGCTGACCGCTCCTGAGGCCCCAGGATGAGCAGGGAAATCCAGTCCTGGTAGGTGATGGCTCTGTCCGGGTCAGGCCCCTCTGGCCGTGCCTGGATCTCAAAATTGCTGATCAGGGCCCCCCGCGCCACATCCCAAGTCAGCACTGCTGCATCCTGGGCTCTCTGCAGCCTCCAAGAGGAGATGGAGGGTCCTGAAGGAATCAAGGTGGTGGGATGGGATTTGTGGGTCCTAGAGAGGAGAGGGAAGGGAGCTGCGGGCCTGGACTCATAGGTGTCAAAGGAAGGGGGTCTGAAGACCCAGACTTCTGGGCCCACAAGGGTAATGGACTCCTGGGTCTGAAGTAGAAAAGGGGCTGGGGGCCTGGACTCCTGGGTCTGAGGGAGGAGGGACTGGGGGGCTGGACTCCTGGGTCTGAGGGAGGAGGGGCTGGGGGCCTGGGCTCCTAGGTCTGAGGGAGGAGGGGCTGCAGGCCTGGACTCCTGGGTCTGAGGGAGAAGGGGTTGGGGGCCTGGACTCCTGCGTCTGAGGGAGGAGGGCTGGGGCCAGGACTTCTGGGTTCTGGGAAAGGACAGAACTCACCAATAAGAGTGATCTGGTTACCTCCAGCACCCAGTGCACCACTGCACAACACGGAGTAATTTCCCAGGTCCCAATCCAGGCTAAAGTTGCCAATGAGGAGTCTCTGCCCATTTTGGCTGAGCTGCAGACGCCCCCTGCCTCCTGAGGCCAGGGGCCGCCCTTCTCGTGCCCAGAATGCTCTGGAAGGTGGCTGACAGCCAGAGGCTTCCAATGCCACCTCTGCTTCCCCTGACCGGGTCTCCTCCACCATCGGATGCAGTAGTACCTCTTGAGGGGCCTCTGCAGGTGCAAGAAACCCAGTTAAGAAAGTAAAGATCTTGTCCTGGAGTCAAAGAACAAGTCCTGTGCTCTTTGGTGAATCAGTAACAGTGAAACATCAACACCTCAGCCACAGAAGAAGGACTACCCATTCACTCCCTTCCTCATTCATTTATCATCTGATTTCCTTAATAAAGACTTATTATGCTAGAGGCAAGGTGCTGGGCTGGGAAACTCATGTTATTCTCTACCATTTATTGCTCTGAACACGTGGGAAGGTGCCAACCCTCTTCCTGGGCCCAGGAAAGAAATTTAGTCCCCGCCCCTGCTGGAGGTAAAGGAAAAACCTGGGTCCTTCTGTAGGGTTAAAGGCAAAGGAAATCCTTTTTCCTGGAGTTGGGGAATCCTTTCTTATGTCCTAAACTAAGAAATAACCCGACCTCCTCTGGAAATAGGTAATAAGCCCCCCGCCCCCGCTCTCACCCGGGGTGACAGTGCAGGTGCGCGTGGTCATCAGGTGGCGAGCAAGGCAGGTGACGGGGACTCCGCTAAGCCGGGGGTCGGCGGGGACAGCCGCCAGGAGCACAGAGGGCACCGGCCCCGCGCGGACGCCTTCGGGGAGACCCTGGAATTGCAGAGAGGCGGCAGGCACCCCGCCAGGCCACCAGCAGCGAAAGCGGAGGCTGCGTTCCCCGGGTCCTCCTTCGACAGAGCACTGTGGGGACCCGGGGGGCAGATCTGTGGAGCCGACAGAGATCAACTCAGCCTCTCTCCCCTCCAGCCCCGCCTCTCCGGGCATTCACTCCACCCCTTTTCCCCTTAGCCCCGCCCCCTAAGGGACTGGCCGCGCCCCTCCATGCTGGCCCGGCCCTCTCTCCGGGTATCTCGGCCCCTTGCTGGTTCTACTCCTCCTCCTGGGCATTCCTGCCAGTTTCAAGAGGAACCTCCTCCCTTCCTTGCAGGCACCTCGCTTCGGCGACAGCCCCTCCCCTCCGGCCCGACCTCGCCCCTCCGCGGGGCCCCGCCTCCTCTCTCTGCCATTTCCGCCCCTCCATGCTGACCCCGCCCCTTCCCTGTCTGTATTCCAGTCTCTTGTTGGTTCTGCCCCTTCTCCTGGGCAACCCGGCCTCTTTTACAGGGAAACTTTTTTTGTTTGTTATTTTGCCGGCCCCGCCCCTCTGCGGTGGCCAAGTCTCCTCTCTGTGCCATCTCTGCCCTTCCTGGCCGGCCCCGCCCCGGCGGTGGCCCTATCCTCTCCGCGAACCTCGCCCCTCCACCTCGGCCCGGCTGCGCTCACCCGCGACGGTGAGGTTGAGCAACGAGCGGCGGCGGCGGCCTGTGCGGGGGTTCGCAGCGAGGCAGGCGTAGGCGCCGGCGTGGCCCGGCCGGACAGCTGGCAGCAGGAGGCGCTGGCCGGAGGGCACCGCAGCCTCGGCAGGGTCGGCCAGGCTCCATGCAATGTCGGCGGGCGGCCGCGAGGCGGCGGTGCAGCGCAGGGTCACGTTGCTGCCCGCGGTTACATAGAGGGCGGGGGTCGCGTCGCGGTCGGAGGAGATCGTGATGACCGGCGGATCCGGGCCGTCTGGGTGGAAGGACGGGAATCGGAACCGCGGGAGTCGAGGCCACTCAGGTCTCCTCGAGGACCCCCAGAGACTAGCTCTCCGACCCCCTCCTCCCCAGGGACTCAGGAGCTTGGGTGCCCAGGTCCCCGACCCGAGGCATCCTCCCACTCACAGAGGACGCTGACATTAGCCGCGGCCTCCGTGTGGCCGAAAGGGCTGCGGACACGGCAAGTGTACCGGGCGTGATCGCTGCGCACAGGGCGCGCGATGAGCAGCTGGTCGCCCTCTGCGCGGATCCGCGGCGGCTCCGCTCCCTCCGGGTCCGCTGCCTCCAGAGATCGTCCGTCCCGGCTCCAGCTCAGCTCCCCGCGACCGGGTCCCCACCCCATGCAGCGCAACCTGAGCTCGGCTGCCCCTTCCTCCGTCTCCGGGGCCTCGGGCTGCACCGCCAGCTGAGGCAGGGGCTCTAGGACAGAGTGAACGTGCTCAGGACCCAGCCCCCTGCTCCGTCGCCCCTTAGGTCCCGAACTCCAAGTCCCAGCCCTTCCAGTCCCTACACCCAAGACTTCCAGGTCCAGTGGCAGCCTCCTCTTAGACCCAAGAATCCTTCTCTTCTCACAGATCCAAGAATCTGAGTCTGCAGCTCTCTACTCTGAAAAACTCAGGGGTCGCCCCGCTCGCCCCCACCAGAATTCTTGATCCCCACGTCCCGCTTCTCTCAGGTGCCCTTCTTTGGTCTCCAACTGCTTTTCTCCTCCCTCCCTCTAGCCCTGCCTCCCCTGCCCATGGACCCCTTCCTCTGGGGAGGAAACACATCTTCAGAACAGCAGTGATCTGCCCAAAAGTCTGGCAGAGCAGCTTCTACAGCCTGGAGCTCAAGGCCCACTTACCATACACACCCACCATAAACTCCCGAATCTGCGGAGGGACCCCGGCCCGGATGACCTCAGCTGTGTAGATCCCAGCATCCTCCAGCTGGGCAGAGGCAAGTTCCAGGCCCCCTCTTGCCTGGTCAAATCGTAGTCGGTCTCGATGAAGGGGGTCTAGGCTAATCAGAGGCGCCCCTGGCCCCAGGCCCCCGGCTGCCAGCACCTTGGAGCCCTGGCGCCAGACCACCAGCGGGGCAGGGGGACCAGGGCTAGGGACTGGAACCAGAGGGAGCTGGATGGTGGTCCCCATCAGCACCGCCAAAGGCCCTCCCACCTGCTGGGGGAAGCTTGGCTCTAGTGTGGTCTCTGCAGGAACTTTGGATTCTGGGCTGTGGGCAGAGAATTTAAGATCCAGATCCTCGGAGAACTTTGAACCTGGGTCCTCCACAGGTACTGTAGTATCTGGGACTTCAGCAGAAATGTCTGAAGCTGGGATCTTTGGGAAGGAAGGTTCTGGGTCTTTGGCAGGAACTTGAGAACCCAAGCTACTTGAGAACTCAGGAAATACTTGGGAACCCGGGATCTCAAAGAAGGTAGGGTCCAGGCCCAACTTTTGGTCCTCAGCAGAAACATTTGACCAGAAGGACCCCGGCACATCGTTTGAATTCAGGGCCTCAACAAACCATTTGGAATGGGGGATATCAGCAGGGGCTTTTGAAACTGGAGACTGATCTGGAAATTTCCAGCTAGGGGATTTGATAGAGGGAACACTCAAACCCGGGCCTTGAGAAGAGCTTTCTGAGTCAGAGATGGAGTTGGTTCGCTGAACTCCAGAAGAGGCTCTGAGGGTGGAGACCTCTACTCCGGAGGCTGCAGAGGAGAGGAGGGAAGGGTGTTGCGGCGCTGCTGAGAAGGGGGACTGGTGGGGAAGCTGCTGAGCAGGGTACTTACCGAGGAGCAGCAAGAGTGGCAGAGCCCGTGAGGTGTCCATGGTGCTGGCCGCACCCGAGAAGACACTGGAGAGAGACTCAGGGCCGGCACCTCTCCCTCCAGGGACGAGTCCGACTGGACTGGTAGCTTCCTGGGCGGGGAAGGGAGCCAGACCCAGTGGGAGGTGCCAGGATCCCCCACACTGATTTAGTGGCCTAACAGTCCACCCCACCGCACTTGTTCTCATCAGCTGGTCGTATCTGAGGGGAGGCCCAGCCTGACCCCTACCCTCCCTGTTCCCAGGGGGAAGATAGTGAGAGCTGAGGCCCAGCTGGAAATATGTGAGCAAAGCCATGAAGACTTCCTGGAGGAGAGTGAGATGATCTTTCTGAGAGCCACATCTCTAATGGCCTTAGCCTCAGCTAAGTCTTCCTCCTCCCCAGCCTCCTGGTCTCAGATCCACTGTGTCCTGCCTGCAACCTCATATACCCATGTCTGACCCTGCTCCTCATCTGCTCCAACCCCTCCCGTGGCTCCCTATTGCCCTCAGGACCAAGTCTCAAGTGGCTATCTCCCACCCAGTCAACTCTCCTGAGACCCAGAGTTGTACCTCCGTGTCCCCCAGAGCGTCCATACCCTGCATTGCACTAAACTCAGCACCTTCCCTCTAACCCAAACTTCCTTCTGGGTTCTCCATCTCAAGTATGGTTCTGCCATCCATGCAGGGGCTGGGAGCCTTCCTCCTTCCTCCCTCCTGTCACTGCTGTTGATCTCTGAATCCCATCCCTCCTGTCCCCTGTATCTCTTTGCCTCCTGAATCTCTCTGTCCCATATTTCTTCTCTGTTCCCACTGGCCAGGCCCCAGCACAGGCCCCATCCTCTCCCCCTGCCTCCTCACCTAGCTTCTCTCCAGTTTTGTCTCCTCCAACTTGAGGAGTCTTTCTACACCCAGAGTTGCCCCTGCCACTCCCCTGCTTACAGCCCTCCCATGGCTCCCGAGAGCTCTCAGGAGACATCCAAGGAATTTCCAGACCCTGTGTGGCCTAGGCCTGCACATTCTACCCACTCCCCACACCCGACCCCAGCCTCCAGCACTTATTCTGTGAACACCCTGCCATTCTCAGTTCCCATCTCTCCCCTCCCAGATTTGCAGGCAGTTTCCTCTGCCTGGAATGCCCTCCCTCACTCCCCGCCCTGCTCCAACCTGGCTAAACCACATGTCCTTCAGGTCTCTTACTAAGAAGCAAAATAATAATTACCACTTATCACGCACCAGAAACCGTGCAAAAAAAATGCTTCCCAGGCATTATAGGGCTGAACCCTTCCAAATGCCCTATGAGCTGAGTGTTTACAAACCAGGGGACTATGGCTCAGAGAGGTCAAGGGACCTGCTGGAGGTTGCACAGCCAGAGGGAGAAGCCGGGCCTCAGCTCTAGATGGTCAGGCTGCTCACTACCACCCCATGCTGGCCTTGGCACATCTGCTCAGCTCCCAGTTCTTTGAGCTCACCTAGGCAGTTCTTGAAAGCTGATAACAGTGGTACTAATATATAGTAAGAATTTTCTGTGTCAGGTGTAGTTCTGAGGATGCCACATTAATCAGCCCTTCAAAACCCCATGGGGTTGGTTTTGTAGCTTAAAGATGGCTACAAATTCAATCATCCTCTCATTAAGGAGTAGGGTCTCTGTCCCCTCCCCTTGCATCTGGATAGGCTCTGTGATTGCTAAACCAAGAGAGTACAATGGAAGTGACCCCGTGTTTCTGCATCTACCCTTGAGAGACTGGCATACTCTACTGCATATGCCACTTCCTGTATCGTGGGACTCTGCCTCTAGGAACCCAGCCGCCATGCTGTGAGGAAGCTCAAGCAGCCCCGTGGAGAGGAATCATGGCCCCTGGTCAACAGCTGACTGGAGCCAACAGCCCCAGCCAGCTTGCAGGCCACGTGACCAAGCCATCTTGGACGTCAATTCTCTGGCCCCATTTGAGCCACCCCAAGTGATTCTATATGGAAGAGAGACAAGCTGTCCCTACCAAGCCCTGCCCAAATTTCAGATTTATGAGCAATGACTATTGATTTAAACCACCAAGCAACAGACAACCAGATCACAGGTATTGTTACTAACTTCACCTGATAGAAGAGGACACCCAACCTCAGAGAGCAGGAATTTGCTAAAGGTCCTCCTGGAGCCAGGGATTGGCCAGGCTGGAATCTGAACCCAGGGTCTCAGAATCCAGATCGATGTCCTTAACCACTATACTAAATTCAGACTATTTTGGTCAGCCAGATGAGGAAGAGAAGTAACTTACTCCGTATCTCACAGCTTAGAGTGAGGATTTGAAATCACTGAGTCTGACTCCAGGCCCTGGCTCTTCATCCCCACACTAGGACTGGATGGTCTGTTGCTTGTCTGTCTCCCCAACCAGAATAAGAGCTTCTGGCCTCATTCCCTCTCAAGTCTTGGCAAGGGCCTGGCACCCAGGAGTTCCCAGCAAACACTTTGCAGATGAAAACCCTTCTCCCACCTCACTGAGATTTGTCTTTCAAGACTCAACTTTAGATGACATTTCCCTGGGAAGTCTTTTTGCCCTCACAGGCCAGGTAAGATGCACCATGTGGGTTCCCAAGTGCCCAGTGCTGCCTCTACTTACTGCACGCAACACCCCATCTTATGGCTGCCTTTGCCCAAGTTGGTCCCCTCTTCAACATAGAAGCTTCTCAAGGGCAGGGACTGGATATGATTCACCTGGGTCCCTGGTGTTGCCCAGCACAGGGCCTGACACACAGGAAACATAAGTAAATGTTTGTTGAATGAATCAAAAAACAGGTGTCCATGGAATGAGGTAACAAGAGACAGATGTTGGCAGTCATAGTTTTATTGCCAAGTTTCACGGAAGGGGCTCAAATCCGCCCAATCTCCCTCAGCTTGGCCACCAGGTCTTCTGTGGTCTCCACCTTGACACCGGCCGTGCGCTGGGGCGGATCCTCCACGCTAACCACAGAGAGCTTGGAGGTCAGGTCCACGCCCAGGTCCCCGGCCTTGAGCACCTCAATCTTCTTCTTCTTGGCTTTCTACACATAGGAAGCTGTGGTCCTCAGGGCTGCCAAAGCCCCAGCCCACCCTTCTGCAGCCCCTTCCCTGGTGCCACATCTGCAAAACCATTCCCATTGGCTGGGCCCTTCTGGACCTACCCACTGGCCAGGATACATGTGACCTCTGGGTGTGACAATTCCTGTTGGCTGGGATGTCCTGGGAAGCCCCCCTATTGTGGGAGTCATCCTGTAGTCAATCAGCTTGGGAAGCTTTTCACTGGCTGGAATGAACTGGCAAACTCATCCTTCCGGCAGTAATACTCACTGGACTTTTGGCCAAGCTGACCCACTGAACTCTCCCTATTGGATGAGATGACTCAATGAACCCATCCTATTGGCTGAGATAACCCACTGAACTCTCCCTGTTGGCTCAGATGACCCACTGATCTCTCCCTGTTGGCTCAGATGACCCAGTAAATCCTCATTTGGCCAGGATTACAAAGTGAACTATTCTGGTTGGTTGGAATGACAAGGGGAACCCTTTTTATAGTCCAATGAAGCCTTTCTATTGGTTGAGGTAAACAGCAAACCCTCCCTGTTAGCCACAACAGCCCCCGGGAACTATCATTATTGGCAGAAATGACCCAGTGAACCCTCTCCATTAGCCAGAATGACTAGTGAGCCCTTCCTTTGGATGAGAAGTCCCTTGGACACTGTCTCCTCTCATCGACCACCAGGGAGGCACTGGGCCTGCAATACCCACTCCCAGGCTCTCAATGACCCCCACCACCTCCACTCCCAAGCCCTAAGTGACCCCCACTCCCAGCCTCAGTGACTTCCATGCCCAGGCCCTCAGTGACCACCCCACCCTCAGGCTCTCAGTGACCCATGTGCCAAGTGCTCACCATGATGTTGGGCAACGTAGCATATCGGGGCTCATTAAGCCGCAGGTCAGCGGTCACCACAGCAGGCAGCTTCAAGCGCAGGGTCTCCAGGCCTCCATCAATCTCCCGCTCCACTTTCACCTTGTCGCCTTCCAGTGTCACCTGGGAGGCAAAGGTGCCCTGGGGAGGGGTAATGGGGGGTGGGGAGTGGGCAGATTAATTCAGAGCAGGCCCCAAGCAGTCTGAGAGAACAGAGGAAGGAGCATCCTGCAAGGTGACCTGCAGATACTGAGTTCAAAAATGGGAGGAAGCCACAGAAAGAGATCTCAAAAAATCTAGGGGAGGATGTCTTTGCTTTCACTGAAAGCCAAGGTGTAGGTCTTACCATCCTGAACCTGCCAGTTGCATCTCCCTTCTTTAAATAATAACAAACATATATTGAGTATTGGGCACCATTCTAAGCAATTTAAGTGTAGTAAGTCATCAGACCTTCATAGGAACTCTTCGTATGAGGAAAACGCTATTATCCCTACTTTACAATGATGAAAATCGAGGCAGAGAGAGGCTCAAAGACATGCCCACTGTCACCCAGAGCTGACAAATCTGAAAGCTAGCAGTCTGGTTCCAGGCTCCATGTCATGCTGTCACCTACCTACCATTCTGTCCCCAGGAGCTCCCTTCAAGGTCCCTCTGCTAGGCTGACAACAGTCTCATGTGTCACCTCCATCCTCAAAATGTCCTCTGGGTAGGCTGACCAGCCATACCATTTTAAATGGAACAGGAAACAATGGTACTGTCCTGTTTCAAAGGGTATATACGGTCAGCCTACTGACACCCTGAATTTAGCCCAGTGAGACTAGGCTGACCATTGAAACGGGGCAGTACCATTTTCTATCCTGTTTAAAATGATAACGTCTCATCAGCCCACCTCTGGGGCCCCATTTTTGCTCAGTGCACACCCACTGGCCAAGGCTGCTCCCCCGTCAGTCCTGAATCATCATCTTTGGCTAACTAATCTGTTCTTCACTTACTCACTGGACAAATCTTTCAGGTCTTAGTTGGAATGATCCATTATTCCCAGTCTTTTCTGAGGGCCCCATCTGGCTCTGGGGATACACTGTGAACACAAGGCCCCAATTTTTGTGGACACTTAACCTGGCAGTAACCAAGTGAATACAGAGTCACCATTGGCTGTGTGTGGCTTCTGAGCACATAAAAGGTGGCTACTGCGATGGAGAGAGGGCAGAACTTTTCATGTCATTTATTTTAAATTTAAAAGCCAATAAGTGAGATACATTATCAGGATTGTGGTAATGGCTTCATGGATGTGTACATGTCAAAGCTTATCAAATTGTACACTTGCAGTTTATTGTAGGTCAGTTACATCTCAATAAAGCTGTTTTAAAAAACAATGCTCGATGCACTTAGTGGAAAGCGTTTAAGTTTGTTTAGAAAAACTTGGGTGTACGAATCCACTTTTTCAACTATGAATTTTTGAAATCTAAATTAAGTACGAGGGCTGTCTGGAAAAAATTCAGCCATTGTCAATATATCAAGAATGGTTATGTGGCTGGATACTTTCCAGACAGCCCTCATATTTCTGATGGAAATTTAGCATCTGAACTGACCTACACTGTCGACATAAAATACACTGGATTTCAAAACTTCTGTATAAAAAGAAAAAGGAATATAAAATAGTTTGAGATATTTTTATATTGATTACATATTGAAATGATATTTTAGATATATTGGGTTAAATAAAATTTCATTAAAATTAATTTGCCTGCATGTACATTTTTAATGTGGCTATGAAGAAATTTAAATTACCTATGTGGCTTCGATTTCTATTGGGCTGGCACAGACAGGAACTGAGGGACCAGAAGTTTGGAGAGGACATGAGTATTCCGTGGTGGGTAAGGAAGGTCCATCTGAAGAGGTGATATCTGAGAGATCTCTACCTGATAGAGGGGAGTGAAAGCCCTGAGGTAATCTAAGGGAACCGTGTTCCAGCCTGAGGGAACAGCAAGTGCAAAGGCCCTGAGGCAGGAATGAGTTTGGAGTAGTTGAGGAGCAGCAGGGTTGGAGGGCACGGAGCATGTGAAGGCCTGGAGGAGGCCTGGTATCCTGACTGGGTTCTCCTGCGTCCTACCTACTGGGGTAGCCATCCCACTTTACCTGCCTCCCTCCAGAAGGGTAGGGACAAGGGTGGGTGTGTCCTAAGCTCCCAAGCCAGCCCCTCAGCAAGTGGTCTCCACTCCAGCCTCACCTGTGGCCAGTCCAGAAATCCAGCTGTCATCTGCCCCGTCTGGTTACAGTCATCATCGATGGCCTGAACGGGGAAAGAGAGAAGACTATGACAATGGGGCATCTTGTGCACAATTGGGACCTTTATATAGGTTTGGCAAGTGTTTTCTGCAATGGTCCAGATAGTAAATATCATCTGGTCTCTGTCACTGTGACCCACCTCTGCCACAGTGCATGAGCAGCCATAGACAATATATGTCTACATAAACGAACGAACAGGTGTGGTGGCTTTACAAAAATCAATGGTGGCTAAAGCCAGTTTGCTGACTCCTGGTCTAGAATGACCTCATCCCTTCACATGGACCCAGAGATAGGCAGTCACTGTCCAGAGGCACAGGAGGGTACCTGGTATCCCTGATGCTAAATCTTTGCCCCATTTAAATATTCACAGATGCCTCCTGTGAGGCCCTGGGCAGGCCACACTGGGAAGTGAACAAACAGCATCTGGGCCAATAAGAAAGTTCTAGCCCCAAATTCAATGAATGGGTCAGGGATGGGCATGTAACTCCAGCTGGAGCAATCAAGAGTTAACCTGGGAGCCTTGCTGGAGCCCTTGGGAAAGAGGTTTTCTTTCTGCCGGGGTCATTGGCCTGGTGGGATGTGAACTTGGAGATGCAGAGTGAAGTAAAAACAGAGGAACACATCATATGAGACCCTGGATCAAGCTATGCCCGATGCTGGCATTTCATGAACTAGTAAGTTTGCTTTTTGGCTTAAGCCAGTTTGAGTTGTGATTCTGCCTCTTACAACAAAGCATCCTCATAGTTTATCCAGCACCTCCCCAGCTGGATGTCCACGCCCCAGGAACCGTCCTTAACAACTAGGACATCAGAGTCTAGACCCACCAACAAATGAAGGGGGCTTAAATAGGCTGTGCCACCAGCACCCAGGTTCTAGGGGAGCTAGTGTGAGCCCTGGGTCCCCTGAGCCCCACCCAGACCATGACTTTTTGGTCTGTTCTCTGGTTAGGCCCTATGCCTCAGTTTCCTGATTTGTACTCTGACTCTCCCGCTATCATCTCTCTCTCTGTTTTCTACTGCCTGATTTAGGGAGGACACCCAGCAACCTACCTGAACCCATCAGCCTCGAGGTTTCCCCAGGGGCTGGGCCGCCCCTCTGGAATCCCTGTCTTTCCCCACTGGAGCCCCAGCTCTATCTCTGAGCCTTCTGTGCCATCTCTGTACCCATCTCACCTTGCTGTCTCTGAACTTTTTCTCAGCCTCCATTCCTATCTCCTGATCTCCCCCTCCTACACCTGTCTGTCTGAGGTTCTTCCAATGACTCTCCTCTGTTCTTGCCCTGGGCGAGGCCACGAGGTCTGTCCTCAGGTGGAAGGGTGGCCCTAAGGGAATGGATGGATGAGCCCGAATGCATGCCTGACTTGGCTGGGAGGGCCATGTGCTAAGGAAGTTTCTAGTTGAGTCCTTGCCCCAGAACACTGTCAGCCCCCAACCTCCTCCTCAAACTTTCAGCCTCTGGTCTTGCCCCTTCCAGTCCATTCCTCATGCACCCAGGGCTGATCCCATCCCTCTCCTCAGACCTCCCCTGACTCCCCAGCGTCCGCCAAAAGCCTCAGATCTCTGTTTAAGCCCAGACCTTGGTCCTGAACCCAGGGTATCACCCCACATAGCCCTCTGAGCTCTTCACACTTCCTCTCATTTGTACTTCCAGGGTTCCCTTCTTTGTGCTTCTGAATTCTCACCTCCTCCCTCCCCGTTACTCCCTAGGGAGGAGGGAGCCCTGTCCTTCCAGCCATCTCTCTCGGCTCTGTTCCCCTGTCCCATCAACCTTGGCCTGCACTTCCTTTTCTCCCATATGGACCAACATCATGGCCTCTGGAGCTTCAATCTCACTCCATAGGACCACAAAGCATCTTTCTGAGACTCACAGTGACCCTGTCCTCCCTGATCAAACTCTCTAGCAGGGGGGATAGTAAAGTCACAAGCTGCTCAGCTTGGGACATCTATGCCCTAGGCCTGAGGCACCTACAGTCCCACCTCATGCCCACTCTACTCCTGAGTAGGGATAGAGGTGGGATGTGGGAGAAGGAGTTGAGCACACCTACCTGCTTGCCCAGCAGCACCAGGTCCACCTTCTCTTTCTCTGCCAGCTTGGCCAGGACACGGGCTACTTGCAGGGGACCCAGGCGATCTGCCTCTGCAGCTGATACCTCCACATGTATGCCTCGGTCTGCACCCATGGCCAAAGCCGTGCGAATGGTCTCCTGCTCAGGAGAGAAGGGGCATGACTTGGCTTCTAGCCCCAGGGGAATCCAGGAGCTGGTTCCTAGCCCCTCCTCCCTCAGATTCAGGCATCTAGGCCCCCAGCCCCTCCTCCCTCAGATTCAGGCATCTAGGCCCCCAGCCCCTCCTCCCTCAGACCAGGAGCCCAGGCTCCCAGCCCCCCCTCCCTCAGACCAGGAGTGCAGGTCCCCAGCCCCTCCTCCCTCAGACCCAGAAGTCCCAGCCACCAGTCCCTCCTTGCTCAATCCAAAACTCCTGGCCACAGCACCCCTCCCGGGACCCTGGGCACCTGGCACTGGGTGGGCCCGCAGCTAACAGCGATGACCTCCTTCACCAGCTTCTTCTCCTTGAGCCGTACGGCCTCCTCCACAGCGATTTCACAGAAGGGGTTCATGGAGTGCTTCACACCATCTGTGACCACACCTGTCTTGTCGGGCTTCACCCGGATCTGCCCAGACAGGAGGGTAAGGGACAGAATCGGGGGAAGTAGGTGAGAGGAAAAGGTCACAGTGCCAACATTTGCACAGGCAGGATGGGGATAACAGGGACCTGGATGGGGATAACAGGGACCTGTCCCATAGCTCTAGGGACAGTGGGGGTTAGAATTCACAGGCAGGTAGAGGGTCACTTCTCACCCCTCATTCAGACATTCCCTGAGCACCAGGGACATCTGACATGCTTGTCCCTACTCTGTTGTTTGCCGCTCCTTGGGCCTGGAAGAGCGTTTCTCAAAGTTTTGTTCATAACCCACAGTGAGAAATACATTTGATGATATTCCCAAATGTACTATATACATAACATATATTTATGTATAAATGTAAACACCACGGCAATATGAGGTTCACTGAACAATACTTACCCTTACTTCATACAGTATACCCTGACATTTTCTATTCTGCATTTTTTTAATGCCAGCTCTCTACAAGGATTTCATGATCAGCACACGGTCAATCCACTTTTAAAAACATCAGCATCAAAGCCTCTCTCTGCCACACAGGCAAAGGTGGGGCGGAGGGGCGGCAAGCAAACCTTTCCTCACACAGTGTGTCTTCACTGAGCACTGACTGTGTGCCTGGCCCTGAGCTGGGCAAGGTCATTCTGAATTCTTTGTGGAGAAAATTGGGAAAATGGCAAGAGTGAAAGTGAGTAGGCAGCTGGACACCTGTGAGTCACTGAAATAAGAGATGACAGTGGCTCAGAGAGCTGTGGCACTGTGGGTGGAGAAGGGGATAGATTGGGAAGGTCTCTGGAAGTGCAACTGACAGAACTTGGCACTTGATGGAATGCTGGGAAAGGTGAGAGAGAAGAGTCAAGTGAGACTCTCAGGTTTCTGGTGGGTACTTAGTACAGCAGGGAGGACGAGGAGGTGCCCAGCCATACTGAGAGCAGGAGGGGTGAGGGGAAGGGGGCAGAGCCATGTGCTCCCAGAACCAAGAGAAAGCGTGGCTGGTCAGGGTTAGGCCCAGGAATGGAAACAGGTTTTCTGTGGCCTGAGGTTTCCATTCTTCAGAGGGTCCTCTTCAACAAACACCACCAAATCATGAAAACATGTTCCAGCCTCTCCTTGGCCCTTGAGAGATTAGGCCTCACCCGTCCCATGGAAAATGTGTCCTTGGCCAGAACTGGGTATAACTGGGTTGCCAAATGCCTATTAATACCCTAGACACACACACACACACACACACACACACACACACACACACACACCCAGAGACACAGACATACACACATAGGGACAGATACACACAGACACACACACACACACCCCTAAAGACACAGACATACACACTGAGACACACACACACACACACACACACACAGATACATACACACACCCAGAAACACAAACATACACACATAGAGACACACACAGAGACACATACAAACATACACACACCTAAAGACATGGACATACACACTGAGACACACACACACACACACATACTGAGACACAGATACACACACGCAGAGACACAGACATAAACAGACACACACACACACACACACACACACAACACACACACACAATGAGCAGAGCGTTTGATATGTTTTGAAATGATTAAACAAACTTCCATTACTATTACCACCAATAATAACAATACTTACTACCAGCCAACACTTACCATGTGCCAGGCACTGTCTAAGAGCTTACTTAATATTCACTGCAACCTAATAAAGGAGGTACTATCATGATCCCCATTGTAAAGAAAAGGAAAATGAGGCTCAGAGTCACTAAGTAACTCTCCCAAGGTCACACAGCAGGAAGCAGACCTGGGTGGCTGGGCTTAAAGTCCACACTCTGAACCATTCTAGTAGTATACCTGCTGTCTAAGATGGCAGTGACTACATCAGACAGACTGTCCTCCCCACCCTAGAGCTCAAATTCTAGAAGGGGAGACAGTCACTAAAGCAAGAAATCAGAAAACTACACCATGTGATAAAAGTATGGGACGAAATACAGCAAGGAAGCAGACAGGGACTATGCAGGCTGCGATTTTAAGTAGTGACCATGGAAGGCCTCACAAATGTGAGCAAAGACTGGAAGGAGATGAGGCAGAGAGCAGAGTTGGGTTGGGTCAGCATTCCCTGAAAGGAGCTGCCAGATGGGGGTATGTATGACATCTGGGTAAACAGAGGATCACAACCCAGTGGGGGAGGGCTGAGAAAGGCAAGCCCAGGAGGCTGCAGGCCAAGGACATACCAAGGTAGCATGAAGGAGTGGGATGGGGGTGGCTTCCTGGAGGAGGTGATGCCAGAGAATCACGAAACTTTGATGCAACCATGGGCTGGAGTTAGGCAGGACAAGGGAGTGATTAAGAAGCAGAGGTTGGAGGGTAAAGCGGGAAGGGTACTCAGGCAGAAGGCACAGCAGGGACAAAGGCCCAAGGTAAGAAGCAGCCTGGTCTATCAGGAAAGGACAAGCCAGTTGGAGCTAAGGGAGCCCAAAGGGTGAGGGACAGGACAACGATAGCTGAACAGGGGACCAGGGCTGGATCACGAAGTGTCTCAGACACAAGGCTCAGGGGTGGGGCTTTGTCCGGAGGGTGCTGAGGAGCCACTGGAGGACTCTGAGCAGGGGAGGGGCGGTGTCAGCTCCAGGTGCAGGGAGACCGCTAAGGCTGGGAGGGTTTGAACGGGAGGGGAGAGACTGGGAGCTCAGGAGAGTGGAGCAAGGGTCCAGGTCGGAGAAGATGAGGCCTGACCTACTGGGGGTGTGAGAATGGAGAAGTGGAAATCGGGTAGAGAGGTTGAGCGGGCAGGAGGGACAGGGCTGAGAGCTGGTGGGCTGCAGAAGGTGAGGGAAGGAGGGGTGACTGGGGTCTGGCCCGGTGATTAGGTGGTTGGCAGTATTCAAATCATTTATTTGTTCAGAAAGAGACATCAACAGGTACATCCAGAGAGACAGGATGCAATGGAGGGGGCCCTGGAGCACTGTGGAAGGGGCAAGCAGCACACACACTTCAGGAAAGAATAGGAGCTGAAACAAAGACAAATTCACTCTCCCCTCATGGAGCACACACACCACGGAGGCACTCATATGCCAGGCCCTGTACTGGGCAATGCTAGGACCCATGGGCCGGCCTGGTGTGGAAGACAGATACAACACCAGACATCTCAGGCCAGGGACCAGAGCTGGGGCTGGATCAGGGCTGACAGAGGCCAGGGGGTCATGAAGCCTAAAGGAACAGAGATGAGAGAGAGCCAGGAGAGGTGGGTCCCAGGACCCCAAGAGGAGCATATTTCAAAAAGCCTGTAGGCAAAACTCCTACCATACACTGCCAGAGCTGTCATGAGGCCAAGTGGCTGCTGAATAGAGATGGGAGAAGCACAGACTAGAACAGGACTTGCCTGAATTTCAATCCTTACTGTCCCTGCCTAGGTGAATGACCTGGCAAGTAACAGAACTCCCATGGGTTTCAGTTTCCTCACCTGTCCAACAAGATTAATAACATCTAGAGGATACGGAAAGGGCTGAATGGGTTGATCTAGTCAAGGACTTAGAATGCTGCCTGGGGAACAATGAAGTACTCACTAAAAGTGAGCTGTTATAATCACTGAAATTTTCACGCAGGAACCTGGCTCCTGGGCCCTCCTCCCAACCACATACCCCACTCTGGCAGGGTCTCCAGTTTCATCCATCCAGAGGCCTCTGACATGCCAGGCCCTGTGCTGGGCAATGCTGGGACACAGAGGCAGGCTTCCAGAACTGGGGGTGGGGGTGGGGGTGATAGACATGGATGGCCAGTCACCACCCTGTCTGGTTTAGGTCAAGTATTCAGAGAAAGAGGTCTGTGGGACTGTGTCTGATTCACCTCTGTCCACACCAGTTTCTTTCCTGGAGACAAGCCAGACCCTCAGAGATGTTGCCCCCCAACCATCTCATGGAGGATATGAACCATTCCACTAACTCATGGGACTGGCTTTCATCTCTAGCAAACACTTCTTCCTCCCTTCCTAGCTCGAGCCTCCTCACTCGCCCTATAGCTGTATAGGGTAAAAGATAGCTTCCGGATTCCCTCAGTGCCCTGTCTGACCTCCATTACAGCAGGTTTTCTGTAGTGTTAATAGTCGCTTGAGTTTACAATGCAGCCTAGCGGATGAAAGTGTGGCTTGTGTGCAAAGTTCCCATTGGGGGGAGGAGCCTGACGGACCTGGATAGGAATCTGGGCTCTGCCGCTTCCCGGCTGAGTGACCTCTCTGTGTCTCAGTCTCAGTTTCTCCGTGTGTTACACAGGGACCATGACTCCTCCAGCAGGTAAGAAATACAGAAAGTAACTCGTCCTGCACGCAAGTATTAACACAGTGAGTCCAGAAGCGGGGGCAAAGAGAACGGGGTCATAATCCTAGAGGGGCCAGGTCTGAGCGAGGAGCAATCGGATGTCAGAACCTCACAGTCCTTGATCTTTGCCCTCAGGTGTGACTTTGACGTTTGGGAGAAGAGCGGCAGAGATCAGAGGTTACGGGAGGACCCCCCCATACAGTGTGCACACGTGATCCCAGAAGCACACGGCCGCGGGGCACAGGGAGAAGGGAGAGGGGCGCCCGGTCACCTTCACGGCGAAGTCTATGACCCTCTTGACAGCCACGAGCGCGCGCAGCTCCGCCATCTTCCTGCTGCAGCCACCTGCGGGGTCAGGCCGCACCTTCAGCTTCTGGGTCCTGACGACCCGCCTCAGTCCTTTTCTGCGCCTGCGTCCCGCGCCTCCAGCCAGTCAACCGTTGCTGTGCCCGCCTCCGCCCCTACGGAGGGCTAATCCGAAGGCGGGAGGGGCAAGCGCATGGAAACCAAATGGGGAGCGGATCCCCGGGAAAGAGGCGGAACCCGGAGGGGAAGGGGCTGGGCTAAGAGAAGAGGGCGTGGCCAGGAACTAGGGGAAAGGTCGTTCCGGGGAGGGAGGCGCTCTCGGAGTGGAACTCCTAGTTGTCCTATAGTTTCCCAACGTCCTTGAATCTGCCCGTTCCCCCAGTTCTCCTGCCTCTTCCTCGCCATTCCAAATCGCAGTGTCCGTGTCCCCACGCTCACCCCGTGCCCGTGCTCCCCCCGAGTCCTCTCGTGTCTGTCTCATTTTCTCCATATCCGTGTCCCCACATCCTCTCCATGAACCTTTGTCCCCTCCTAACGCCACCACCGAGTCCCATTCTCCTCCACATCTATGTCCCTTGTCCACTCCCTGTTCGTGTCTCCTTATGTCCTTCCTGAGACTCCATGTATCCCCGTGTCCTAGTCCCCCGTGTTATTTATGTTCTTGTTCCTACGTCTGTTCATGTCGCCTGTGTCCGCGTTCTCGCGTCTCCCAGAAAGGCAGGCGGAGCCGCGGCGGTGGAAGCCTTTCCTTTATTCTGCCTCTGGCAGGCTGCGGTCACAAGCACACGGGGAACCCACTGATGGCATCCGTGCTCTGCAAGATCATGTCCGCCAACAGAAAGCAGAAGCCTGCAGGAGGGGAGTAGAGGGCGGGTAGAGGAAGGTGGGTCGTGTGGGAGGATGACCTGGAGGAGCCCCAGGGCCTGTGGTTTGCGGGTCCGGGGCGTCTCTGCCAGGTCTGCAGTGATGTGTATTGGGGAGTCTTTCAGAGGTCAAAGTGGGCTTTCCCGGGAGAGCGGCTAGGGAGTCCCTGAGGGAAGGGGGTCTCCCATGGACAGTCTCCTTCACCCTCTTCCCGTTGTCCAAATTACCCGCGAGAAGAGAGAAAGGTAAAGCCAGCCACCCGGAAAAATAGGACCAGGAGAAGAAGACGTCGTTTTTCCACGCATTCTTCACCGTGTAGCCTGTTAGGGCGATCAGCAGAAGCAAGCCTGGGCCCCGCCCACCCGCCAGGTGAGCAAGGACACGGGAACTGCGTCCAAGCCCCACTCAAAGCACGCCCCTTCTCAACCTCCCGTCCGGCTGGAGCAGGCCACGCCCACCCCCTCCAGGTTCCGCCCTGACTCCGCCCCCTACAGCCCCGCCCCTCCCCTGGGTGTCCAGGCTCTTTCCTCCGCTCTTTTCCTAGCGCCTCAAATCACGACCCCTGAACCCCTAACCCTCCCACCCCCTAGGCCCACCCTGAGCGTTGGGGCCCGCTGCCGTCTCACCGCAGAGGAAGAAGATAGCGCTCGTAGTCTGGCCCCGCGAGTCCCCCTCGTGGCACAGAATTCGCAGCCCCATCACAGAGCCCACGATGCCAAAGCCCGCCGCCAGCACCATGCACGCCCCTGTCACTGCCAGCATGGCTGGGGAGAGCCGGCCGCCTCAGCCCCGCGCTGGTGCCATCCCTGGTCACCGCCCCCACCCACCGGTACGGGGCTGGGAGAAGAGTCAGGGGTTTGGATGGGGATTTGGAAGTTGTGATGAGGGGTTGTGATGTTCTGGTGGCCTCGGTCACGGAAGGACAGCTGGATCTGAAACTGGAGTGGAAGGGGAGGGGTGGGGACGCTGCAGGATGTTCTCAGCTGTTGTGTCAGGCGAGGGAGCCAGCTGTGGTCAGTGCTGGTGATGTCTGTGCAGTGGGGATCTGATATCTGAGAGGGCTGGGTCTTACTCTGGCAGGGGATGTTGGAACAGATGCTGTGGTGACACTCCTGCCACAGACCACTGTGGCCCCCGGGGAAGCGGATCCAGTAGTTGGTGGCAGTAGAGAGAATCATGACGATTTCCGCCAACAAGCCCAACAGGGTGCCCCCGCCCTGAAGGCTCCGCTTCACCCCCATGCCAGGGAGGCTGCTGCAGAGGTCCACACACCACAGTATTGGCCAACATCGCTCCCACCCCCAGGCCCCTCCCCCCAGTTCCTTCAAGTCCCTGAGACCCCATCCCACAAGTCCTTCCATGTCCCTGCCACTCCAGCAGCCCTGCCTGGAGCCCCTGCTTCTGGGGACCTGGCGATGCCTCCCCTCAGTCCCTCTTATGCTGTGGGCCCCTCCCCCAGACCCCCTGACTGGAGACTTGAAGACCTTCCCTCCCAGGAGTCAGTGCTTAGGAATCTCCATGTCTTTCAGAGACCTCTATCCCCCAGTGGAATGTCCCTTTGGCCTGTCCAGTGCCCTCCTACCACACACACACACACACACACACACACACACACACCCCTAAGTGACTCACATCCAGCTCCCAGGGCTTCTTAGATGCAGAACCCAGAGGGGTGGGGGAAGGGAGACTGGGCATCTGTGAGGCAACAGGAGTTCCAGAACCCCATTCCCAGCAGCCATTTAAAGAGATAACAACCCACCCACCCACCCATATACACATACAGACAGCTCTCTTAGCAAAGTGACAGCTCAGAGTCAGATGGCAGGTCTGAGGGGAGCCTGAGGGCCATAACATGGTAGAAACTTCTCTTCTCTTGACCCCATTAAGTGTTCCTGGTCCCCAGCTCTGACTGTACTTCCTAGGCCCCCACACTGGCTCCTGCTCCTCCTGTTCCCTCCACTTCTCAATGTCCCTCTTCCTGGAGGTGCCATCCTGCACCTTCTACCAGGTGAGGTTCCTCCGTCCCACAGCTCCAGTGGCCACAATGCTCTAATAGCACCCCAAACTCCATCTCCAGCCCAGATGTCTCTCCCAAGCCTTAGACTGCAGACCTTGCTTCTCCTGGCCATTTCCCAGACCCCTGGCACTCAACCACCTCTCATCTGACTCAGCATCTTCCACCAACCAGGGACGACCCCACTGTTCCACCCCTGGGCACTATCCTTCCTGCCCCTCACCCCACAAAGCCCTTGGATCCCCAAGTCTTGCTCTTCTTGCCCCCTGAATCTTTCTGGCTCCTTCCCCTCCTTTCCAACTCATGCCATGATTTCAATCATTCCTTGTCCTGCCTCATTTCCCACCTGTTACATTGCCAAGCTGTTCTCTCCCTTTCTTTTCCCCCACCCCCAATACCCCAGAGAGGGCTTTCTGGCACCTGGAGCTGATGTGCCCCTCCCCTACTTACATCCTGGCTCCCCACCCTCCTCAGGAGAGAGTCATTTGTGGCCTTGAGGGATCCTGGCTCCCACCCACTTCTCCATCCTAGTTTTCTACCACCCCCACATCTTATGTCCCAGCCACAAAGTGCTATTCTCCATCCTCTGAACATTTCCAGCATTTTCATGCCTCCGCCTTGGCATCCCTCTGCCTTTCCTTGGCCTTCCAGAATTCCCTACACACCCTCTCTCTAGAAAGCTATCCACCAACCCCAACATGGTCAGCCTTTGTGCCCTCCCTGTGCTCTTCCTGCCATCCTACCTGTACTAACAGCCACCTCCCACCGGACTTGCAGCCCCTGGTGGGCAGGGCCCAGGTCTGACTCATGTCAGCATCCCCAGCGAGTCGCTCAGGAAAAGCCAGCAGAAGGAATAAATGGAATATGAGCAAGGAGTTCTAGAGTAAAGGCAAGGTGACAAAAGTCAGAGAGGGAGAGAGAAGGCAAGAATGCTAAAATGAGACACAGGGAAGAAAAGAGAAAGAAGGACAAAGAAAAGAGAAACAGAAAGACAAGGGCCAGAAATGGGGAGAGAAAAACATGGGGCAGTGCCTGAGTTCACACTGGGCCCCACACTGGGTGGAGATCAGGTGGAGGGTCTGACCCTTTTCTGGATACCCAGTGTCACCCACCATGGAGGTAGCATGCTATTGGCTTATATTGTGGTTGAATTAATCTCTGAATAACCAGATTCCAGCAAACTTTTGTTGAATGAATTAAGAAACAAAGGGGCTGTGAGAGGGCTCGGGGTAAGGGCTGAGGGAGGGCCAGGTATTCCAGCGTGGCTCCTGATGATGCATCCAGAGAAGGGTGCTTCAAGCCCATCCTGCTGTCCTCACCTGTCGCTCACAGGGTGTCGTAGCCAGGCCGGGGGGCAAGACAGTGAACGCCCAGACTTAGTCCACCTGGGGTGGCAAAGGGAGGTCAGCACTTATCCCCACCCTGCCCCCTCAGAACCCCCAGCCAGCCCTCCCAAGCTCCTGGGGTAGCAGTCACCTGCACTGAGCAAGAGGGGAACTGAAACCCAGCCCAGGTAGAAGGACCAGGAGAAGAAGGACTGGATCTGGGATGGTTGAGGTTGGCTCCACCGCTCGCTGGTGTAGACTACCATGGCCACCATCATAGAGAGGGCTAGGGACAAAGACAAAAGTACCTGCTCAGCCCCTCTGAGGGAACTCACAGTTCCCAGTACCCATGGGCAGCCTAGAGGCCTCACCTGCAGCAAAAGCTGTGATGGATGAGACAAGAGGCCCTCGGCCTGGGGCAGACAGCGAGGGGATGCAGGACAGGACCAGGAGGCCCACAGATACCAGGCCCCACAGGACAGCCAGAATGCTGAAGACTTGTGTCACGTGGATGTAGCCTGCTCAAAGATAAGACTTCTGAGGGCCTGTCCCCTCAGGCAGTTCACCCCCCAAGAGATACCACTCCTCCTTACCTTTTATGAAGTGCTCATTCCCTTTAGGCCAGAGGCCCGAGTGTGCTGAAGATTTGGGCCCCATGGCTACGAACCAGAAATCTGTGCTCAGAGCAACCAGGACAGATGCCAGGCCCAGGGAGCCAGCCAGCAGGCCCAGGGACCGACAGGGATCCATGAGGGTGAGTGCTGAGGGTTGAAGAGGCTGGTGATCTAGATTCCTGGGTCTCAAGAGAGGAGAAGGCTGTGCAGCCAGACTCCTGGGTTGTCTGAGCTCAAGAAAAAGAAGCCAGCAAGTAGTAGGGCTGGCTAGCGAGCCTGTGCTCCTGAAGACCAGGCTGGTTCTGTTGCACTGAGTTCAGTTTCTGGCAGCCTACTCTTGTCACACATCCTCCCTTCCTGGATTGCACTGATATCTCCCCTCCCCGAGGCCCTTGCAATGTGTGGTGGGGAAGGGCATCACATCATCAGTGGTTTGGTTGGTGGTTCAGAAGCTGCCTCTCTACCTCAGGTTTTATACCTCCCACCCTCGGAGCCCTCAGCCTCAGAGAGGCCCTCCCGGAAGAGGTGACAGAAAAACTTGGGGGCTCAGAGGTGGAGGTGGCAAATAAGGCCAGGGTGTGAGTTAAATAGGAGGGGGGAATGGGGCCAGAGGGGACAGTTGGAGATGTGTCATGTTTTCCTGTGGGTCTGCAAACTTCCGTTCTGGGAGAGGGGGGCCTCCACATTGGGGTCTACACAAAAGGAGGGGCCTGGAGACCAGGATGCCTGGGCCTAAACGGGGAAGGAGCTGGAGACCTGAATGCTGGTCCAGAAGGAAAAAGGGGTGGGATTGGAGATGAAAATGGTGTTGGGTTGGAAGATAGGGATGGGATAGGGTTAAGGATGGGTTGGGTTTGGGATGAGGTCAAGACCGCAGATGGGCTCTGTGCTCTGATTTGCCCTGCACCACATGCCTGAAGCCTGTCTGGCTGCTCCTTGCCAGAGCCATGTCCACAGCATTTTTTTGCACTAGTGACTCTGCATCTTATGACGTGGCTCCACCTGCGGGAGACTGTCCTCATGATAGAAAAAGATACTTCATGAACATGGAAATGAACAAACAAAAAGCTAGGATAGCAATACTTATACCAGACAAAATAAATTTTAAAACAACGCCTGTAACAAAAGACAAAGGAGGACCCAGTGATCCCACTTCTGGATATTTATCTGAAGAAACCTAAAACATTACTTTGAAGGGACATACCAAAAAAAAAAAATTATCTATCAGTGTGTGTATACACACACACACACACACACACACACACACACACACACAGATACATAGATATATATGGAGTTGTCATTTATTAAGATGGGGGACACAGTGGGAGGAGCAGATGTGGGGTGTGAAAGATATCAGGAACTCAGTGTCAGATATGTGAGCTTTGAAATGCCTCTTCTTTTCAAGTGGAAATGTTGAGTAACAAGTTAGAAGCATGAGTCTGGAGTGATAACATCATTATCATTGCTAGAGGAAGCCCCTGTAAATACTCCTGGAATAAGCCTCAGTAAATATTTCTATTTAAAGAGCACTTGGTAAAGTATTACTAGAGAAGGCCTCAGTTGTCACGGTTATTACAAGAAGCCTCTATAAATATATTCTGTAATAGTATTACTGTTATTTGGGGAGGCCCCAATCAATATTATTTCTAGGGAGTAAGCCTCTATTAATATAACATTTACTAGCATAGGCTGTGATAAATATTCTTAGTAGAATTGGTCTTACTAAATAGTAGGCTGACCAGATGTACCATTTTAAATGGGACAGAAAACAGTGGTACTGTCCCATTTCAAATGGTGCATCTGGTCAACCTAGTCTCTTTGGGCTAAATTCAAGATGTCAGTAGGCTGACCATATGTACTGTTTGAAACAGGACAGTACCATTGTTTTCTGTCCCTTTTAAAATGGTACATCTGATTAGCCTACTAAATAGTCTTATTATTTTATGATTGACATCAGTAAATTTCATGGTTGCTGGCATCAGTTTATTGAATGAACTAATAAATGAGTGAAAAAAGAGAAGGTCAAAGTCATGAATGGTGTGTGAGGAGGCAGGTGCAGGAGGTGAAGGGTCAGAGTTCTGGTGTTTCTAGTTGGAGGGCCCATCAGGACTGGGAGAGGAGGTTGGGAGAGCCAACTGGAGATGGAGTGAGGCTAATGAGCTGGGCAGTAGTTTTTTTCACAGAGCTCTTCATTTATCCAGTTATTCTACTGTAATAATGTGATTTATGATAAGAAATATACGATGACTGTCCGGAAAATATCCAGCCATGTAATATGAAATAGAGGCATTTATGGCTGGACTTTTTTTGGACAGCCCTCATTTGCATTTGGTCTGAGTTCTGTTTTTGACAGCTCCTAAAACCCCTCCCTGGAATTTCCCAAGTGATGAGAGCCATAAAGGTGTCTCTTGCTATGTTAATGAACCCCACCTAAAGATGGGAAATTGTCACCAGTGGAGCCAAACAGGTGATTAGAGGACTGGAAGTTTCAGTCCCAGCACCTGATCTCAGGGAGGACAGAGGAGCTGGAGATTAAGTTCCATCACCAATGGCCAAGAATTTACCATATTTTGCCATGTATAATGCTCACCTTTTTTGCCCAAATTTGTGAGGAAAAGTAAGGATGCACATCATACATGGGTAATACTAATTCTATATCTATATAAATGTTTTAAAGTCTTTTGTTTAGGTTTATGAGTTAAAAGTGTAACTAGAAATCATTGAAAATATCCATATGCAAAATAATACCCTGGAATATGATAATCATTTTTTATATTAAAAATTTTATACATAAAATTTCTTGTATCTAGTATCTGTTGTGTTTTGTAATTATTTGTTACATAAAATGTCTCGTACCATAATATGCTAAAAAATAAATGCTAAAATTCCTTTATAATACAAAAAACAAGAACCTAAATATAAACATAAAAATTTGAATTAAAAAATTAAAATGAATGATTTTTTCCCCTGAAACTTTGGGCTTAAAACATGGATGTGCATTATACATGGCAAACTTCAATAATCTATTCTATGGAATGAGATCTCCAGAAAAACCCCAAAGGAGAGGATTCTGAGAGCTTCCAGGTTGGTGATCACAGGGAGATTTGGGGAGGACAGTGATTTTGGAGAGCCATGGAAGCTTCTTCACACCCTTTCCAACTACCCGGCTCTGTGCATCTCTTCCATCTTGCAGGTCCTAAGTTATATCCTTTTATAATAACCAATGCTCTAGTAAGTAAAATGTTTCTCAGAGCTCTGTGAGCCCCTCTAGCAAATTAATGGAAACTAAGGAGGAGGTCATGGGAACCACCAGTTGTCAGAAGCACAGGTGACAACATGGACTAGCAATTTGCATCGGAAGCAAGGGGCAGTCTTTTAGGACTGAGCCCTTAACTTGTGGTATCTGATGCTATGTCCTCAAAGATAATGTCAGAATTTAGTTACTTGCTTGGTGGTGCAGGAAAAATACACATTGGAATTGGTGTCTGAATTGGATCTACATGTCAGTTTCCTAGAAGTTAAACTGTCCTGGGGTGGGGGCTGGGTGATTTATCTCTGTCCCCATGCCTATAGAAACAGCTGGTTGAGCCTTCAGAACACCCCCACCCCATCCACCACACTCACCCCAACCCCTCAGGGTCACACTTTAGTAATTTCACATTCGTTTTATTAGACTCCAAAAAAAAAATCGCTCTAGTGTATATTCCATTTCTCAAACACTCCTCCAGTGGGTGGGGCCTTGGTCTTCTCAACTCCTTCTCACCAGGCCCCATTCTTCTTCCCCCGTGGGACCTGGGAGTCAGGGGCCCCGACCCAAAGTCCAGGACGGAGCCCCCTCATACCCCCAGGAACCAAGGTTTCAGGCCTCTAGACCCTCCCCCTCTTCTTCAGTGACCTCATTTTAACTTCCAGGAGAAACTGCTGGATACATTTGGGCTTAGCGGGGCGTGGACAGGCGCCGACATTCATGCATCCGGTAAGCACACATGTAGAAAATTCCTGTGTGAGAAAAGATCCCACTGGACGCCCCCAAGCCCTAGCCCCGGCATTCTCTTGAGATTCGGCAGCGCCTGGAGTCTGCCTTCTGGCTCAATGCTGGGGGCCCATGTGGGACACTCATCATCTCGCCCTCTGAAGTACTTCCCGCTCTGCCCCAGACACCGCCCTTCCCACTCCCAAGTCCCCGTACCTGCAAAGAAGGTCATGAGCAAGGCCACCCAGCCCAGGATGTAAGACCAGGAAAAGCGCCAGTCCCCGAAGCGGCGACCGAGGAAGCTAACTGTGACACCGGTGTAAATGGCCAGGGCCAGCAGGACGAAGAAGGCTGGGGAGAAGACGGTGTGGGTGGGAATAGGGATGGGGTGGAGGTGGAGATGCGGGTGCGTGAGATTGACGACAGGGGTGAGGCGGGGTAGGGATAAGCGTGAGGACAGGGATTGAGTTGAAAGAGTAAAACAGGGAGTGGGGATGGGGTGGGTGAGGACAGGGCAGGGTTGTGCCGCGTCTTAAAGAATCTAACTGGTCTTTGTCTCTTTCCTGGGAGGGCGGCTCTAAATCCTTGTAATTTCCTGAGTTGTGGGAGTGTCTTTGCTATTCTTGAGCTTCAGGGATCACACCTGTTGTTGAGCTGCAATGACTCAGGATGGCAGCTAGTCACTAGAAAGACAACCACCAGAATAGAGCTGAGGCTTTGAGCCAATAGGTATCAGCCCTTCTGGGGAAGGGAGTGGCACTGGAGGTTGAGTTCAGTCATCCGGGCCAATGGGTCAGTCCTGAAGCTCCAGCAAAAACGCTGGATGTTGGAACACACTGGTTGGTAAACATATGGATGTGCTGGGAGGGTGACGGACACTCTCAGGCTCCTCCCTCTGCATCTGTTTATTTGTCTGGTCTTGAGTTGATCCTTTATAATAAAACTGTAATTGTCAGTATAGTGCTTTCCTGAGTGTTCTGTGAATTGTCTTAGCAAATTTTTAAACCTGGGTGGGTCCTGGGAACCCTTGAATTTGTAGTGAGTTGGTCAGAAGTACAAGTGGTCTGGAAACCCCACTTGCCGCTGAAGTAGGGGCAGTCTTTTTGGGAACTGTGCCCTTAAACCTATGGGGTCTGATGCTAACTCTGGGAGGTTATGCCAGAAATGAACTGCAGTGTTGAAATAGGTAGAAGTAGAAATAGTCTTGGAGTTGGTGATGGATGTGGGGTTGAGATTAGGGTGGGGATGGAGTTGAGAGTGAGGAGGAGTAAGGGATGAGAGTAGTGTTGGAGGTGGGGGTGGATCGGCTTAGAGATCAGCAGGGAGTAGGGAGGGGGTAGAGGTAGTGGGGGAACTCACTGGAGGCAAAAAACATGATGCCAGCAGAGAAGGGCCGGGAGAGGCGGGCGAAGGTGGGCTGCTGAGTGAAGGCCAGGATGCCCATGATGATGCCGAAGGTGGCACACAGGGAAGACAGGATCATGAAGGCACGGGTGGCATTCCAGTACGCTGTGGGAGCACCCCATGGTCACTCCTATGCCTCCCCTGCCCTCAGTGGTGAATGCTGAGGGTAGGAATGCCTTGTTCCTAACCTAGCTCCTCTTTCACCTCTCTGCGAAAGCCCTCACTCCTATTCATCCCCCAAAGCCTACCTCCCAAAACCCCTCCTCCAGAAAACATTCCTTTGTTCCTCAGGCATCATCCTCACCCCTGCTCTGCCTTCTGGCTCAAAGATTTCTTTGTCTCCCTCTGCAGCCTGATTGCTCTCTGAGGACAGGGACTGGGTTAATTCTACATCATGAATACCTCCAGCACATGTTTGGTTTGTACATAGGCTTGGGGAAATGTTTGTTGAATGAATGAATGCTGATTCCCCATATTTTCCTGCTAATCATTCTTTATCCTCTCTCCAAATGCTCTATTTCATTTCCTTCATGCCGCTTGCCCATATCTGAAAATGCCTCATTCATTTATTTTTAACTTATTTATGATGTCTGTCTCTCCCCACTGAATTCTCAGCTCTTTGAGGACAAAGGTCTTGCTTTCCCATTCACTGCTACATCCCCAGTGAATGTGCCTAGCACATAATAGCTGCTCAATAAACATGTTGAATGATTACATGTTGAGTACTGGGGATCAGTCTTTTCTCTCTTTCTATAAAATGCATATTATGTAGTATACTCTATCTCTATGAATCTCTAGAGACACATAGTGATAGAGTATACTACATAATAAATATTACATATATACTATAAATATATAATATATAATACATATATAATATTTGTATAATACATATATAAAATTTGTATAATACATATATAATATAATATAATTGTAAGAACCCTACACTGTAAGTACTATTCTTATCCCCATAGTAATATGGATATGGATACGCATATATACACAAACATATACATATATACATTATCTATCTATACACACACACACACACACACACACACACACATATAAATAAATAAACATATATATATTACAAGGCCTGGCACACAGCAAGTATTAAAAAATACCTCATTCAGTATTTAGGAAATTTAGGGCCCATCTTGCTTCTGCACACCCCAGTACCTAATGTAGTTTTAGATACATAGTAAATATTTAGAAAATGCTGTTCTGGCACCCCAGCCCCACCCATTCTACCTGACCTCTATTTTGTGCCTAAAGATATCACTTCTCCCTACTTAACCCTTCAATTACTACATCCTGTAACTGTACTAGGAAGATATACTGAAATTCCAGCTCTGCCCCCTCCATGCTGAATGAACTTGGGTTGGTCCCTTTCCCTCTCTAAGCAAAACAGGTGGCCCTTTGGTTGTGAGGTTCAGCCCTGCATGGCTCTGACCTCAGACACGACCCAGGCCCTGCCCCAGAGCCTCACCGATGCTTTCCGTCTGCAGGTAGCACTTGTTGCCCAGGCAATACCGCCATAAGCCCTGGTGGGCAAAGGACCCTGACAGCCGGTACTGCATCCAGTGGTCTGTCGCTGTGGCCACCACCAGGAGGATCGTCCCCACCCAGGCACAGAAGAGCCCGCCACCCATGAAGCTGTACATGGTGATCTGTGGGGAAGGGGCAAGATGGGGTCAGGAGTTGGCCCCCTGGGGCCTGAAGGAGGAAGGGACTAGGGACTGAGTCTTAGGGAGGAGGGGCTGGGGGCCTGGGCTCCTGGGTCTGAGGGAGGAGGGGCTGGGGGCTTGGACTCCTGGGTCTGAGGAAGGAGGGAATGAAGCCCAAGATCCTTAGGTCCTGTAGGACAAAGGGTCTGGGGGCCTGGACTTCCAGGCCCTAAGCCAAGAGGTGGGCTGGATGCTGGGACACCAAGTCCTTGGAAAGATGCAGACTGGGGACCTGAACCCCCAGGTCCTAGGTGGGGAAGAGGCTAAGGGCTGGGACCCCAAGAGGTTCCTGGGTTAGGTAGGAGCTGGAGGACTAGACGTCTAAGTCTTGAGGGAATGGGGGTGTCACAGCTTCCATGCCTGGTCCTACCTGAGTGGCAGAGCCTGTCCTGAGCCCTCTGTCTGCCTCGGCCCCTCTGTGCAGACTGAGCCGAGCCAGGTTGCTGGCCTGTTTGCTCCCCAGGTCCCCCAAATCCCTTAAGCCTCCCCATACAATGGGCCCATGGCCCAGCAGCTTCCACCAGGCAGAAGTGCAGCGGTGGCAGAGGCCCCAAATGGAATTTGCTGAAGCAGGGATCCAGGCGTTCCCTCCTTGCAGCCCCTGACCCCACTGGCCTGTCTCTGTGACCATCCCAGTGACCCGCCCGCCTTTCACAGGCCTTGCTGATGGCACCCACTGGGTTGGCCTCAGCTATACAAGTATACACACAGACACAAGGCATAAGAACAGTCATCCGTTTATTGGTTAACTGGGGCCCCCTCCCTCCCACCCACAAAGGCAGAAAATGGGGTGGTGCCTGGATATATTGGGCCTCTGGGGTTCTTTGTGGGTAGGGTCACAGGGAATGGCATGTCACAGTTGGGACTGGGACAGGAGAGAAGTTGAGGACAAGAAGGGGCTGGCTGGGGTTGGAAGACGGGCTGAGTTTGGGGCCGAATTTAGGTGAAGGGTGAGGATGGCTTGGCCCAAGGTAGGTGGGGAACAAGATGAAGAAGCTGGGAGCAAAGTGGGCAAGGGTGTAGGTGGGGTGAGAGATGGGAATGAATGGGATTGGGAATATGGCACTGAGAGTGGGGGTGGGAGGGGGATCCTACAGGCAGGTCTGAACAGTTTTGGGGTTAAGAATGGGGTCGGGATGGGGTTAGAAGAGCTCTTGGGGTTGGGAATGAGGTGAGAGTTGTCACTGTAGTTGGGGTTAGTATCAGAAGGAGTAGGAGGTTCACAGCCTTTTCTGGCTTGGCATTCTAAGTCAGGTCCAGGTTTCACCAACTGACTCTCAGGCCTCACTCCTAAGGCCACAGTTTTGGGGGAAGGGGGAGGGCAGCAGGATGCTTCTTGGGGGTATCTCTGACAGGGCTGAGGTTGCTCTGGGCTCCAGGAAAACACTGCTGGTGACTCCAAGAGGCCCTCTCTGGATTCTGAGGTGCTGGGCCCTCAGAGTCCTAGTATTCAGCATCCCAGTCCTCAGTGGCAGTTGAGGGGTCCTGGGGTGGCTCCAGACCTTGTGCATCCTTCTTCCCATCCTGGGCACGCAGTGTTGGAGGTGGCGTCATCAGCAGGGTCCTGGGGCCAGCCCCAGAGCCTCCTGCCCAGCCCTTCTCTGGCTGCTCAGCCCTCCCAGGTCCCCATCGCTGCTGGCCCCTGCCCCGGCCCCAGCCCCAGCCCCGGCCCCGGCCTGGCCTGCGTGGGACATCCCAGCCCCCACGCCCCCTGGCTGGCCTCTTGGCGGTGCCTGGGTGGTTATGGCATGCCTGGGGGCTGCAAGGGCAGGAGGGCAAGGACTGTTGAAGGGTGTATGCCCCTAGCAAGGCGCTGTGCAGAAGGTAGGAGAGGGCGTCCAGACGGATGGGGACGGTGACAGAGGCCAGGTTCTCAGGAAGCCCTAAGTGGGCTGGATCTGGAGTGCCCAAGAGAGAAGGGAGCAGGGCTGAGAAAGGTGCAGGGGGCCAGGACTCAGTCCCAGGTGACGGCAGGGACAGGCTGTTCCTAGAATGAGAAGAGGGCCAGGTCAGTGGGTTTCACCATCGGCATATGTCTTTTCTAGTGCAGCCTGGCACCTCTGTGCTTCTCCCAGAGTCCATTTCTCCCTGTCCTGAGTTCTGCAGCCACCTCTGCTGCCCTCAGCTCCTTCTCCCCGTCCCACTCTCTTCCCACACCTCTCTCTGTTTCCGCCCACCTCTCTTTACAGAGAGACAGGCAGCTCTACCGGAACTTCAGCATCAGGCAAAAAATGCCATTCCAGTCCCCGGTGGCCTCACTCACTCACCCCACGTGTCTACAGCCAAATCACTGTCCCACTTTGAACCTTAATTTTTCATACCAAAAGTTGGCTGTTGGTCGTATCAAGGGTGCCTATTAAAGGGATGGGTCTGGGGAGTGTTCAAGAAACGTGGACAATTATTATTATTTCTCCAACCCTATGGCTGTTTCTGGCATCTTCCATTCTGGTTTTTCCATTTTTGGAATTTCTGTCTGTTCCACAAATATTTGTATCTAGCTCTCTGTCTAGTTCTAAGTATCTCGCTCAACTCTGTCACCAAGATCCCCTAAGATTCTTTCTATGTGATAATACCAGAGACTTTCTTTTTCTCTGATTCTCTCTCTGGCTTTGTTCGCTACTTTCTGATTCTCTGTCCCCTCCTCTCTCTGGGTCTCCATCCGCCACGCGGGAGGTCGTGAGTCTCTCACCCCTCAGGTCCAGTGTCTTCCTTTTCCTGTTCCATCTACAGGGGGATCGCTCTCTCAAGTCTCTTCTAGTACCTTCCACTCCACTTTCTCCAGCTCCCAGGGAGGCAGGAGGGGTCAGGGAAGAAAGTGGGCGGAGCTTTTCAGGAACAGGGCGTGGCCTGCAGGACGTGAGGCGCCGTGGGTAAGAGTGGCAGGGCAGGTTCGCGGGAGCTAATTGCTCAGTCCCACTCTGCTTAGGACACACAACCCCCACCTCCCCAAAACCTAAGGAGTCCAGGCCCCCAGTCCCTTCTCTCTTTCTCCATGTGTGTCCCTGTTTTCTGGGGTCCTAATGGTATTATTTAGGACCAAAGGGGCATTTAGACAGGGAAATCTGGACGTCTGGACCCACCCTAGGGTAGAGAGGTTTGTAGGTGAACTGGGAATCTTAGGGGCTGAATTTCATTCTAAGTTCTATCTCTGACTTACTTTTTCACCCAGCTCTGTGCTTCAGTTTCCCTGTCTGAGAAATTGGGCTAATAGTACCTTCAAGTTTCTTGGGAGGTTTGAAGGATATCGTGTGTGTGAAGTAGTTAACACAGAATTGGAACTATAATTAGTCTCAAAAAATAAGTCACTTATCATTATTGCTATTAGTATTTTATTAAGAAGCAATAGTCATTCTTACATCCATTCATTTAAGAAATACGTACTCAGTCCCTGTCTTGTGCTAAACTGGGCCCTGGGGATGTAGTTCAGCCCAGGGCAAGATAGATGCAGGCCCTACTCCTATGGAACTTACATGTGGTGAGAGAGAGACAGATAAGACACAGTATATTTCCTGTAAGTGCTCTGAAGATGTGGAGTCAAGGCTAGGGGTTATAGAGGCACGAGCACAGTTATCTTAGAAAAAATGGTTATGGAAAGAGCCAGAAGACCTGGGACTTGAATATTCAGTGGATGTGACAGCAAATGCACAAGTTTGGGGATAGAATAAATGTAGTATTTGAGGAAATGGGCAGAAATGAGCTAGGAAGAGAGGAATAGGTCTATTTTTTTAAAAAGAATATATTTATTTTAGAATACTTTTATATTTACAGAAAAGTTGTAAAGATAGTATAGGGAGTTCCCATACACCCCTCACCCAGCTTACTTAATTCTTACGTTGTGGTAGAGCATTTGTCACAAGTAAGAAACCAACATGACCGTTAACTAAACTACACACTTTACTTGGAGTTTACCAGTTTTTACACTAAGGTCTTTTTTTTTTTTTTTTTTTTTTTTTTTTTTTTTTTTTTTTTTTTTTTTTTTTTTTTTTTTTTTTTTTTTTTTTTTTTTTTTTTTTTTTTTTTTTTTTTTTTTTTTTTTTTTTTTTTTTTTTTTTTTTCTGTTCTTGAATTTAAGGCAGAATACCATTCAGTCATCACACCTTTGTCTTCTGTGGTATGGGGCAGTTTCTGTCTGTCTTTATTTTTCACAGCCTTGAGGTTTTTGAGGAATACTAACACGTCAGCTATTTTATAAAATAGAGACCTTTTTCAATTAATAATCCTAACTCATTTAATCCTCATTTCAGAGAGGATCAAACTGCCTCAGAGAGGTTAAGCAGGTTGCGTTAGGTCATAGAGCTAGTAAGAACACAACTGGGATTTGAACCCTGGCAGCCTGGCTCCAGAGTCTGTGCTTTTAATGGAGACACAAGTAGAAGCCAGGTTGAAAGGGACCTTGTAGTTTACAGTAAAGACTTGGGACAGTTTTTACAAACTTCTAGAACATTTGAAAGCAGAGATAAGACATCATTTGATTTTAAGAAAAGTATTGTGGCTGCAGTTTGGAGAATGGATTGTAGTGGAAAGCGGAAGCAGACGTGTGGGAGGGAGCCCAGGGAGGAAGCTGCTGTGGTCCAGGCAAGGGGTGCTGGTGACACCAAGGAAGGTGGGAGGAGTAGGGGTGGAAATTAATTTGAGATGTACAGTTGACCCCTGAACATGAGTTTTAACTTACACGCAGATATTTTTCAATAAATACATACAGTATTATAAATGTATTTTTCTTATGATTTTCTTTTCTCAGGCTCACTTCATGGTAAGGATACAGTATATAATACATACAGCATACAAAATAGATGTTAATTAACTGTTTTCTGAAAGGCTTCTGGTCAACAGTAGGCTATTAATAGTTTAAGTTTGGGGGGAGTCCAAACCCTAACACCCACATTGTTAAAGTCTCCACTGTATTTTGGAGGAAGATCAGGACTTACTTGCTTTAAGACTGCTGGGGATGCGTAATGGGGAAACAATGATGCAAGTTTTCAACCTGTGCAGTCTCTGAGGTTCACAACATCCCATTTTAAAGATGAGAAATCCCAGATACTAGCTTTCACTTTCTGAGTTCTCCTGAATCCAGGTCCTGTGGTGGATGATGCTGGTGACATCGAAATGATGCAGAATTGGTACATGCACTCTAACGGCTCTGAGAAGTGGGGAGCAAACACGAAGATGGTCACTAACATTCCAGGGTGATCAGAGCCAGGACACAGGGAGGAACAGCAGCATTAAGAGCCCTAAGCCCGGAGGAACAGCAGCATTAAGAGCCCTAAGCCCGAAAACATTGTTGCAGGCAAGCGGGGGCGGTGAGGTCACAGAGTTGTTTTTAGAGGCGATGGCACAGTGAGCAAAGGCCATGTGACTGGAATCTAAAGTTTTTTATTAAAAAGACAGGTTTTCCTTTTCTGGCGACTACGATTAGGATATGAGTCACCAGATTTGAAATTTGGGTCTATCTGTCTGGTGATGCTGAATCCCAAAGAGGCAGCTTATGTCTAGACAGGGTTTGGAAACTGAGGAATCAAATCCCTGCTCCTCTATTTATCAGCCTCTGACCTAGAGCAGCCTGACCTAGAGCAAGCTGCTGAGGCTTTTTGAGTCTCCGTTTCTTTGCGCTTACTGTTCAAATTCCAGCGTGATGGGAATGCTCCTGGTTTTGTTTTGCTACTGTTTTTCCTGTTTCTGCGAACAAGGTCCGACCTCTTCATTTACCACGTACCCGGCCCTTTAAGACACCCCTCCCACTTCCAGGAGAGCGGAGGCGGGATCTGATGTTTCCGAGGCAATGCCCGCTTCCAAAATTGACAGGCAAGTACTGAAAAGTGACCAATCAACTGCTGCGTTGGGGGAATCGAAGCTTCCGATTCGTGAGACTATTCCGGCACAGATTGCTCTGAGCCTCGCCCACTCCTTGTTACGTAACGGAGCGCGAGACATCATCCTCAGCTCTGATTGGTGGATGAGCTTGTGTTGGCTATAACTGACATTTTTGGTCTGGCCTCTCTTGGTGTGGGGCAGCGTGGTATCGCCTGCATCCGTGTTGACTCAGCCCAGGCCTGTTGATCCGAGCGAAACTTGGGGAGGACAGAGGGCCCTGGGCTGAGGGGAAATCCCGCCCAGGGGTTTCCTTGGCCCATCAGAGAGCCCCATTGCCTCATCCTCACCTTAGGCCAAACTTTTTTCCTAACCCCAACCCCCACCCCCGCCTCAGACCGTCAGAGTTCCAAGATCCTACCCACGGGGATCACGGATTCCCTTAAGTCCTCCTCCCGGAGACCCTTGAGACCCTGCTCTCTTCCTTGAGCCTTACCCACTCATCCAATCCTTCCAACTTGGGGAGCTCTTCTGAGTGCAGGGAGGATATAGGGCCTCCCAGTCTTGGGAGCTCCTCTCACTGCTACTCCTACCTGCCCATACTTCCTCCTCCCTCCACCCCTCGCCCCTTCCTCCCACCATCCCCCAGGTCCAGGAGGTCGTCCTTGCCTCCTTCTTTGAAGACACTCCCCACCTCACTCCCCTTCTAGCCTCTTGAAGGCCCAGGGGTCATCTTTAGACTTTGACCCAGGAGTCCTGCTTCAAACGCCCCTTATTTCTAGACTCTTCAAGTGCCTTTATCTAATTTAATCCTCACAACAGCCCTGATAGGTATTATTATTATTCTCATGTTACAGATGAGAAAACTAAGGCACAAGTTTGCCTTAGTTTGCCAAGGTCATATAGCTAAATGTATGGCTCTTTTTAGCTGCTCTATGTTGTTTTTAGGTTTTATATCTTCTTAGACTTGAGTCTTGAGGGGAGTGAAACAATTTTGAATTGACAGATTAGGTGGAGACCCACCTGTGCAGGTAGGGCACCTGGTGATAGCTTCTGGGGAAGAGAGGACTGAGTTTTCTCAGAGGATACGGCACAGGATACCTGTGATGTAGGATTTAAAAAGGTAGCTCAAAGTTGGCTTCTGTTGTATAATAAAGAATTTGCCTGGCCTTTGTCCCTGGCCCCTTGGGAGGGACCTTCTAAACCAAGCTTGTCCAACCACATGCGGCCCAGGACAGCTTTGAATGTGGCCCAAAACAAATTCGTAAACTTTGTTAAAACATTATGAAAATTATGTGCCAACCTTTTTTTTTTTTTTTTAGCTCATCAACTATGTTAGTGTATTTTATTTGTGGCCCAAGACAGTTCTCCCAATGTGGCCCAGGGAAGCCAAAAGGTTGGACACCCCTGTAATCTAAACCCTTGGATTTTTTTTTGAGTGACAAGAAGGTCTTTGTTATTTACGGTGGTGGCCTCAGATTACACCTGAATTTATGCTAATAAGGCCCCTATGTGGTGGCCCCCTAGCTAGTTTTAAGATGGGGGCTGTCTGCTGGAAAGACCAACCATGTAATTGGGGTTTGGGGGCTTTGAGCCTTGTGATGTCAGCCTGACCTCCTGGGAGGGAAGGAGGACTAGGGATAATCCAATGATTCAACCAATTATGCCTACATAAAGAAACCTCACAAAAACTGGGTACCGAGATTCGGAGGAGTTTCCTGACTGATGATGCATGTCAGTATGTTGGGAAGGCAATGTATCTTGATACAGCATTGTGTTTGGGACCTTCTGTGGCCTCTCCCTATGCATCTCATCTTTTGGCTGATCCTTATTTGTAGCCTTCATAATACAATTGTAACACACGTATAGTGCTTTCCTGAGTTCTGTGAATCATTATAGTGACTTAGTGAACCTGAGGAGGTCGTCGGGACTCCTGAATTTCTGTTCAGTTGATTAGAAGTGCTGGTGGCCTGGGATCTCTGAGCTTGTAGCTGATGTCTGAAGTGGTGATAGAGGTAATGCACCCCACACCCCACAGTCCAGCATGGTTAGGATGTGCGAGTCAAAGTGCACTGAGGAGGGTAGCTGGCACTCAGCCATCTGGTAGGTATCTCATCCATCAAGGCAGTGAGAGGCCATGTGACACCTGCTAGTGGTAGAATTGGAGAAAGTGTAGATAAAATAATAGAAAACATATTAATATATTGGTCTTTGTCTCAGGTTCTTGGCGCAAAGCTCCTGAAACCCTTGGAATTTCCTGAGTGATAGGAATGACTTTTGTTTTAATGAGATGACTCTTGGTAGATTCCTGGATGGGGGGTGGTCACCAAAAAGACCAAGACATTATTAGAAGCTTGGACCTTTCTCTCCCCACAGAAAAGGGAGAGGTGCTGGAAATGGAGTTACCGATCGGTCATGCCTATATGATGAGGCCTCCATAAAACCCACCAACATATGAGGTTTGGGAGTTTCTGGGTTGGCGAACACATCAAGATATTGGAGGGGAATGCATCTGCTGAGAGCATAGAAGTTCTGCATTCTTTCTCCATACTTTGCCCTATGCATCACCTCCATCTGGTGTTCCTGAATAACATCCCGTTATAATAAATCACTAAATATAAGCAAGTGTCTCCATGAATTGTGTTAGCCATTCTAGCAGCAAATAGTGGAACCCAAGGAGGGGGTGATTGAAAGAAACCTCCAATCTATAGCTGATCGGTCAGAAGCACATATAACTTGTTACTGGCGTCTGGTGTTGGGGGAAAGGCAGTCTTGGGTGACTGAGCCCTTAACCTGTGGGATCTGACACTATCTCTAGGTATCCAGTTGGTGTCAAAGAATTGCTTGGTGTGAGGAAAACCCACACTTATGGGGTCAGCAGTGACATGAAGCATGAGAGTAAAGGAGGAACACACAGGAGGGGTTTTGTCCCTTATAGTGTGGGAGGGAGGCACAGTTCTCATGTCAAGAAACAGAGGAATCCAGAAAGTCTCACCAAGCCCACCCAACTCTTCAATTTTGCTCCATGAGAGAGCCAGTGTTTGGACACCTGCCACACAGAGGCCCAACCAGGGTTAGCCAGAGAAGCTGCTTCTGTCAACAAGCGGCTATAGCTGTGGCCAGTTAGGTCAAGAGTCACTTGTCCCTGTACCTGTTCCTCCTCTGAGCCCCAGTACTTTGGGAAAGTAGAACTTGCAGTGAAAATGGAAAAGAGGTGTGTGAGGGACAACTGGTCTCCCTGTCTTCTCCAAGGAGTCAAGTCCCAGTTTTAACCTCTGCTGAGTGGAGAGGGGAGGCAATAGGATTTAAACCAAGTTAGAGGTGAAGACTTAAGACCAGACTGAATTTTAATCATTTGGACTGACTGAAAAGTTATAGAATGTCCAAGACACTGTTAGGGGCTAGGAAAAGGGGTTTTAACAAAATGCAACTGAGATAGTGGTTAGAATAAGGAACTGTTTTATGCTTATCTTTCCTGGAGTTGATAGTCTCTGATTAACTGGTGATAGAATTTGACAATGTAGAAAGTCCAAGCTGGGTCTTCTGACTCCAGGCCTCATAGTGTTTTGTTTTGTTTTGGTTTTTTAATTTATTTTTTTTCATCTATACAACATTGACTTTCCCCACTAGATAACAACATCATCCCCACCCCAACCCACAAGTCCCAAGTCATGATTACAAAAGTCACATACACATTTCAAAGTTACTGACCCCTGGTCAAACCTGTTGCCCTAGCAACACAATCTCCTAATCTTGCAGTTTCCCAGGTCAAACATACTTGGAAGGATTGCTCTCCTGGCAGGATTTGGGGGTCAAGGGAGGAAACAGAAGCCCCTCTAGTATCCTATCCACTCTAAGTTTATAAAAAGGAATTCATGATCTGCAGTGCTCATCTATTTTAGGACCTGTCTGAGTTTGGATTTCACTTCTGCTATTTTTCAGTGTGACTTTAGACAAGACCCTGTCCCTCTCTAAGGCCCATCTATAGACGGAGGTGGATGCACTGACTGACCCCATCCACAAGTCTGTAATTACTCTGTGTACTCTGGCTTCTGGGGGTCAACTTCAGTCCTTGCAAGTAATTCATTTTTCAATTTTATTAGTTACCCGGAGGTGCTGGAACATTTGGAAGCAAAATATGTGAGTGGGCCTCCTTACTACATCATCAACTACCAATATCAAGGCATTAGGGCCTGACCAGATGATGGGAGGCTTCCCTGGTTTTTGGTAAAACATTCCCTTAATTTTTTGTATTAAGTGAAATAAAGCATTAAACAACATGCCTGGGGTAAGTGATCAATATACCAGGGTGCAAAAAACATGTATACACATTTTAAAAGCTGTTATCTATGTATTATTTTTTGAAGTTGAATTGAATTATGGTAGCAATGTGTAGTGTGACATTTGCTCAAATGACAGTGTTAATCAAATGAATACTAGCATCACCATGTGACAGGCAGGATGGTCAGAAAAATGCACGTCATTTGAAAAGTGCAAGACCATTTTGAAATGGTACTTGAAATTCAAGAACATTGTTTGAGATTCCCCCATGTTCTCCTGACTTAACACCCCTTGACTTCTACCTATGGGGGACCTTAAAGGATGTGGTGTATCACTGTGGTACTTCAGGAAGAAATTGAAATGACATGCACAGTGATACAAGTGGAACTGCTCAAGCAGTTCACCATAATCAGAAGTGTCTGGACACTGATAGTAACCACTTTGAGCACCTCTTGTCATTGCAGAAGTCAAACGTGACTTGTATACATCTTTTGTTATCGGCATATATTGAGTATTACAATTTTAATAGTTTTTTTCCTTTCTTAAAATGTGTATACATTTTTTTGGCACCCTCTGTACGTTAGTGTTATAGACATTTTTACAGATAAATATAAATAGCTCAGGACTTTTAGAGGGTGTAGCTGAAGTGGGTACTGTTTCTGAACCACATCTGTTTTTTTCTCTCTCAGGACACCATGACGCAGGACATCAGCCATGCACCTCTGCTTGTGCTTGGAAAATGTTAACTTGTCCCCTCACCACTTTTTCCTCTCAGTCTAAGTTTTCACCTTTTGAAATTATATGTCTTCTGTTCTAAATCTCACCCTGCTCTTTCACATCTTTTACAATTTTATTTACTTATTTATTTCCTCTTTGATGAAAAAGATATTATCAGATGAGATGATTTTTTTATGTAGAAATCCCAAATAATTTACAGATGAATTATTTAAATAGTCAAATTTCACAAGGTTGATAGATTCAAGGTTCAAGTGTAAAGTTCAAGTATATTTGTATATACCTGAATTAACAAGAAAATGAAATTGAAAGAAATATGCTATTTTAAATTCAGTTAAATTTTATTGCTATGAAGGATATGTATTTCGCCATTTATAAGCAATGAAATCTACAATGCTTTTTATTGAAATATGCTATTTTTAATAGAACAAAAAAAGTCAAATACCTAGAGAGAAATCTCACAAAAATATACATTATTTTTTGTACAATGAAGATTATAAAGCATTATAGAGAGTAAAATTTTAAAAGGACTCAATTAAATGAGAGGAAATACCATGTAAAATATTGACAGGATTTTCTACAGATGTCAATTGTTCCAAATTAAATTTATTTTTAAATTTATTTTTTAATTACAGTTGACATACAATATTATATTAGTTTCAGATGTACAGCAGAGTGGTTAGACCTTTATATAGCTTATGAAGTGTTCACTCCAATAAGTCTAATACCCCTCTGACACTATACATGGTTCTTACAATATTATTGACTATATTCCCTTTATTGTACTTTACATCCTTGTGACTGTTTTTATAACTGGAAATTTGTACTTAATCCTTTCACCTTTTCCTCCCATCCCACAGCCCACCTCCCCTTTCGATTCTGTTGACTATAAGCCAGGTCCTTTGTATCTCAGTCTATCCAGGAGCCAAACCGTGTGTCCTGGGTTCCGGGTCCTTTTTACTCGCCGGCGCCCCCTTCAGGAGAAATTGTGAAGCACAGGGAAAGCTGTGGGTTTAGGGTCAGCCAGCCATGGTTGGTATCCTTGATTCAGCCGATCTCTCCTGCCTGGCTTCAGATAAATTAATTCCTATGCGTCTTAGATATCTTCACCATGAAGATATTTTTTATCATACACCACAGTTGTCAGCTATAGGAGACAGCTATAAATAACTGGCTCACTATGTGATACCTAGGAGGTGCTTAAAAATACTAATTTCCTTCCTTTCCCTGCCCTCCCTCTTATTACACTGCCACTTATGTAGTTTGTGACCCGAGAAAACTCTGTTTAATCTGCTTTTACCCATATTTTTTTCAGCTTTACTTGCAACTTTTTCTGCCTTATTTGTACTTTTCTTCAGCTCTTCCTATCTTCCAATTGTGTCATTTGTCACTTTAAAAAAAATATATATATAAAGGCCAGAAAGTAATAACCTGACAAGTAACAACCATCCCCCAAGAGAACTGTCTGTGAAACAATTAGAACTACGAGCTTTGGGGAAGAATAAAGGGAAGAGACATGCTTTGTCGTGAGAAACAGACTCCCCTTCTGTTCACCAGCTGGTTGGTTCAGAACATGTTGCCAGTTCGTTATTCCATTTTGCCAGTGTCTCTGCTCCCATGCCCTCAAGTGTTTGCTCTTCCCTAGATGTGTGGGCCGACAACATGTTCACCCCCAACCTCCTTGCCCCACATACCCTCACCCAGCGAACCTTCCATCTAGTCCCACAGCCTGTCAAGTTGGTCTTGGCCACTCTTCACCCCTTTCTGAACCTCCGCTTCTGTTTCCTCTTCTGTAAAAAGTAAGTGAGTGAGTTTACTTAAGATTAAGATCCGCAAACTTTTCCTGTAATGGAACAGACGCTGACTGTCTTAGGCTTTGCAGTCTGGCCCCTCAGCTCCGCATGAAATCTGCCATAGATGGTGGTGATACTTAAAAGAATGGATGTGCTTGGGCTCCAAGAAAACTTTATTAATGGACATCAACATTTGAATTTTATATTTCCATGCATCACAAAAGATTCTTCTTTTCTTGATTTTTTTTTCTCTCCAACCATTTCAAATGTAAAAATAAAATTCTTGGCTGACAGCTGGGATGAAAAATAGACATAGGGCCAGTCTTGGCTTGGGAGGTTAGCTGGCTGACCTCACAGAGATGGTTGTTTAACCATCATTAAAGGTCCTTCCACCATGGAGAAACATGAAACTGTGAGTTACCAGCTAGGGTGGTGCCTGGGTACATCAGAGGAAAAGTTTATCCTTGTGTATTCAGGAAAGTTCACTTTGGAGATTTGTCAGGCAATTCCAATACTGAGTCTGGAATGGGATGACCCATCCTTGGAGAAGTAAAAAAGAGAGAGAGAGACTTTGCTCTCTTCCTCGTTCTCTCAAAGGCTCTGCCTTTCTCCCTAGCCTGGATCCCCATCCCACAGTCCGTGGACCCTCAGTGGAACCGGATTTCTGCATATTCTGAGTCAGTGTCCTTGGCCTTCTGGATTGCCTGTGGTCTGAGGCCCGGGAAGTTGAGGGTAGCATAATGGAGCTCCTCTTGGTTGTTCCCTGATTCTAGGGTTTGAGGGGATGCTTTGGGTCCTGGACCACTGTGGAAAATACAACGTAGTTCCTGGCTGTTTTTGGATTGTGAATAGTCAGCATCTGCAGGAGGAGTCTGGGAAGGACTGCTGGCTTTGGCCTGCCGATGCCGAGCCTAAGGGGAAAATGACCACCATTCATTCATTCACTCATTTATTCAACAAATCTTTGAGTGCCTCCCACATGCCAAGCACTGATGGAAGAACTGGTGTTAGATCAGGAAGTCAAATGAAGTCTCTGTTCTCGCTGCACTAACATTTCATCTTAGGGCAAAAACAATAAACAAATGTCTGTTCTTAAAGCCACTCAATCTGCAGCTCTCTGCTATGGCCACCCTAGCATACACAGGTAGATCCTTCACCCCTACGACCACCATCAAGATACAGAACTGCTCCAACACCACAAAAACCTTTCTCTTGCTGTCCCTCTACAGTCCCTCTCATCACCCACCCCCAGCCCCAACCTTGAGCAGCTACTAAACTATTCTCCATCTCTACAACTTTATCATTTCAAGAGTGAATCGTGCATATGAAACCACTGAGATTGGCTTTCTTTTTACTTTTTTTTTGGTCCCTAAGCTCTTTTTAACTGGTTGCATGTGTCAATCATTTGTTCCTTTTGGTTGTAAGAAAGAGAGTTAATGGGCCTATTTGGGTTTTAAATAGATACCATGGCAGAGAAATAGACTAGGGGTGTGGACAGCAGAGAAGACCCACAGAAGGAGGCGATGGTGTCCATGTGAGAGATGGTGGTACATGGATTAGGAAGGTGGGGAGAGAAGTGGTTTGAATGGTTTGAGGGGATTTGCTAAGGGGTTCACTGTGGGTGATAGAGCAGAGAGGCATGGGAGATGACTCTGGGCAAATGTGGTGCTATTTGCTGACTTGCAGAGGATGGAAGAGATGTGGAAATGGTGTAGTTACTTATAAGTTTGCTTTTGGATGGGCTTGTTAGACATCCACATGGAGATGCTGCCTAGACAGTTTGATATGAGTCTGGAGTTCATGGATGAGTCTAGAGTTCAGGGATAATCTGGGAGACATAAATTTCAGAGTCATGAGGGTATAGATGTTCTCTCCTGGAAGACAGCCATCATTTTCTGACATATACTAGGTGCCAGGTGCTATTCTAAATGTCTCACACATAGAATTTGAGCATATTGAGTAGCTGGAGTGATCCTAGGTAGTAGGTACTACTATTTATTTTTCCCATTTTATAGTTCAAGAAATTGAGACACAAAGTTTAGTGACTTGCCCAAGAACCACAGCAATGAAAGTGGGATTGAACCCAGCCAGCCCTACTCTTCATCACCTGGAAACACTGCCTCTTAGTGATATTAATAATCATTACATCATTAATTATAACTAATAATGTCATTGGTGGTGGCAATAATGGAATAACTGCTACCTACTGAGCAAGTGCACATGTTCTCCTCTTCAAACCAGCTCTCAAAGGAAACAGAGGAGGAAATGGAGGGACAGAGCAATTGGGTCAAGGTCTCATGGATAGTAAGTGCTAGGGGAAGGAGAATTAGGATTTGAATCCAGCACCCATGCTTTTCCCACCTTGATGTCCCTTAGGCAAAAGGTGAGAGTAGGGCAGGGGAGAAGTGAGTTCAGGAGTCACAGAAGAGAAAGGAGAAGCACTACCTCTAGGCCACTCACCAGGAGACCGGTGTTAGGAACCACGTTAATGTAATCCAGGATCGTGCTCCTCCGTGTGACCCTGGGCCTTCGAGTCTCTGCCTGGGTCAGAGTCTCTGCCTGGGTCTGTTTCTTCCTCAGAATCTTCACGCTGAGGAAATGACCCATGGTGGTGTGTGCCCTGCCCCCAGGCCCCACACCCCCTCTCTCCCACTCCTAACTCACATGACCAGGATGAGGCAGAGGCAGAGGAGAATGGTGATTCCAGTGCCCAGAATGACTGAGATGGGTCCCTTCTTATCTGCACGAGGGATGGTCAGATGTCACTGAGCCTCCTCCATCAACGTGGGTCCTCCCACCCACCTGCCACCATTCCTGACATCTTACTTGCAATCCCTTTTAGTCTATTTCTTTAAAACCCAGCTGCATCCCAGACCCAGGTGTCAGGCCTCCCAATTCATATGTTCCCCTCTGCACTCCCAACAACAAGCTCCATGTCCCCCTCCCCAGCTCCTGCTCCAACCACAGGACCCTGCCCCTGTCCCACTCAGTGCCCCACTCCCAAGGGCCATCCAACAGGTCCCCTGACCTGGCAGCAGCAGGACACTGGCGCTCTGGATCCCATGGACATTGTGGGCCTCGCAGCTGAGCCTCAGACCTGAGCTGAGCTCCCTGCTGAGGCTCAGGGAGCTGTTGGCCCAAGGCCCCGCTGAGCTGGAGGTGACCACGATGGAGGCATTGCGGTGGTTCCCCTCCAGCAGCCCCTCCCCCAGCCGCCAGCGCAGGGAGGGGGCCGGCTGGGCTCGGGAGGAGCAGCTGCAGTGCAGCCCCTTGTCCTCCCAGGAGCAGGAGGGTCCCAGCAGCTGTGGGGGGTCTGTGGGGAGACAGAAGGGTCAGTGGTGCCTCTTCCCTCCCCAGCACCCAAGTGTCCTGCCCTCAGGTGCCCCCCATCCACCCACTCACAGTGCACAGAGAGGCTTAAAGAGATGTACTGGGAGCCCAGCAGGTTCTGAGCGTGGCACATGACTTCTCCTTCATGCTCCACTTGTATCTGAGGCAGCTCCAGTACTCCGGGGTCTGAGGGCTGGTAGGGGTGCAGAGTCTGTACCCCCCAGGTCCAGCTCAGCAAGGCTGGGGGTTCGCTGTGGGTTACACAGAGCAGACGCAGGCTTTGGCCCTCCAGGACTGGGAGGGATGTGCCATTTCTGATAATTTCCAGAACTAGGGGAGGGAAGAGGCAGGACAGATGCACAGCTGAGGGCACAGGGACTCTTGAATGCCGACATTTCCAACACCCGGGTCCTCAATTTGTACTGAGCGGCCCTGGTTCTCCTCTTCCCCTTCCTACCTGTCCTGTTGGCTTGAGATACCACCACTCTCAGGTTCTCCGGGGCGTCTGAAACAGACAGAACACCAGCTGTAGCCAGGGAAGGGGCTTTGCTCTGGGCAAAGGGTCCCTGGAGACAATGACAGTGGCCAAGTAGTGGAGGAGGACTGAGTCACCCACTGAGTGTGATTCACCAGTGAGTGACCCAACTCACCCAAGGGAATACATGAGTCAGAAGGGTGGGTCCCTGTGTTATTGTGGTTTTTAATAAGAAATATATACTTGGTCTCAGTCCCCAGTTCCTGGCACAGAGCTCCTGAAACCCTTGGAATTTCTAAGTGATAAGAGTGAGAGGCGTTTTGATAATCACCACCCTTGAGTTTATGGTATGGAGGTGACTTTTGGAAAGCACCTAAGGATGGGGGCTGTTGCCAGGGGCACTAATCATGCGATTCGAGGGTTGGAACTTCCAGTCCCACCCCCTGACCTCCCACAAAGGAAGGAGCTGGGGAGGGAGTTCAATCACCAGTGGCCAAGGATTTAATCAATCATGCCTATGAAAGAAGGCTCCATGAAACTCCAAAAGATGGGGCTGGGAGAGCTTCTGGGATGGAGATTCAGGAAGAGGTCCACCTGGAGAGAGCATGGAAGCTCCACACCCTTCCATACCTGGCCCTACGCATCGCTTCCATCTGGCTGCTCCTGAGTTACATCCTTTTGCAACAAACCAGAGATCTAGTAAGTAAAATGTTTCTCTGTGTACTGTGAGCTGCTCTGTCTAGCAAATTAGTCTAACCCAAGGAGGCGGTCATGGGAACGTCCCATCTGTAGCCTCTGATCTATAGTCAGAAGCACAGGTGACAACCTGGAATTGAAAGTGGTGTCTGAAGTGGGGAGCAGTCTTATGACAGTGAGCCCTTAACCTGTGGGATCTGATTCTATCTCCAGATAGATAGTGTCAGATTGAGTTGAATTTTAGGACACCCAGCAGGCGTCAGAGAATTGCTTGGTGATGGGGAGAAAAATACCTACATCAGATTTGGGATCAGAATCTTTAGTCCCATAGGCCTGGGGTTCCAGGTCCCTTTGAGCTCTGGGACCCAGCCCCCAGCCCCTGCCCCCTTATCCTCTCTCCTCCAGGAAACGAGGCCCGGCTAGTCACACTCACACTGCACAGAGACGTTCAAGGTGCGGATTTGGAAGCCAAGCCTGTTCTCGGCTCGGCAGGCATAATGCCCTGCGTCCCCAGGCTTCACCTCAGGCAGCACCAGCTCCAGGCCTCCGTGCCCCGAGGGCCGGGACCAAGAGAGGACTCTGTCCTCCAAGGTCCAGCTCAGGGTGGCAGGGGGCCTGCTGTCAGCCGCACAGACCAGCCTCAGGAACTGGCCTTTCGGGACTTTCAGACATGGGTTGTCTCCTTGGGGCTTCAAGGCTGCGGAGAGGGATGGAAAGAGACAGACAGAGAAAGGACTATTGGGACAAACACTATTTCCCCACTCTCCTGACGCCTCTTGGTTCCCCAGAGAGGACTGGCTCAGCTGCATCCCACCCCACAGGCCCTCAGTACCTGATCCCTTGGATTGGGAAATGCTGATAAACAGGTCTTTGGGGGCATCTGCAATGAGATTGTGAGATGGCATTGGGAAAGAACATTTGGTTCCCCACAGCTAGAGAGAACCCCCTCGGGGAACAGAAAGTGTGACCATCCTTGGGGAAGACAAGTGACAAAGAAGTGACAAAGACATGTTTATGGACAGAGGACCAGATGGCCTCCACTTCTCCCACCTTGCCTTCCTCTCCATGGACCCCTGAGAGCCGCCCACACCAGCCGCATTGCCCCCTCCCCACCAAGGCTGTTGATCACCCTGTCGTCCCCCACCAAACTCACAGGCCACATTAAGCTGCACGGTGTTTTCAGCACTCACACCCGTTTTGAAGTTCACTCGACAGGTGAGGCTGGTGCCGTGGTCCTGGGGTTTTGGCATGAGGGTGAGCACGGAGACATGGGCTGTTGTCTGTGCTCTATCTTGTAAGGATTGGGTAGCCCCCATCCAGGAGAAAGTAGGGGCTGGACATTGCTCAAAGTCCGAGGCAAACACACAGATGACTGTCACCGGGTGCCCAGGGTCTAGCATCTCTGGGATGTAGATGTCTGGCTTCTGTGTCAGGGCTGGATGAAAAGAGGACACAATCCTAGTGCCCAGATGGGGTACGTCATGGGGTGTCCCCTGGTCCATTCCCCACGGGCCTTCCCAGGATGAGAAGCAGCGGGTAGCAGAGGGGAGGTCCCACCCCATTTTACCTCAAGCCAGTTCCCTACCTTGCACATTCAGACGGAACCTGTAATTCTTGAAATCATATCGTGCATAACTGCCTCGCTCGACCCGGAAGTAATACATTGCCTTGTCTTCCCACTGCACGTCTCTGATCAGCAAGGAGCATTTGTAGTTTTGGGGACTGCCCACGAGCTGGAATCGGTCCTTTGTATTCGTTTGCACCTTTTGAGACTGGTTGTTTGTGGCCACTAGAAGACCAGTGGTTCGCCAATTTACTTCTTTGAACCAGTAGCCGTAAGCTGGGGTATTTTCAGTCCAGCTTATCTCGGGGTAGGTGAGGGTACAGGGCACTAGCACACACAGGCCCTCCTGTACTGTCACCACCTGCTCCACCTTCAGTGAGAATTCTGAATTCTGAGCAGGAGACCCTGCGAGAGAACAGAGGCTCAAGCTGCAACCCCAGCCCTGGCCCCCACCCAGACCCCTCCAGCCCTCAGCCCACTCACGGTCCCCCAGCATGGCGAAGATCAGCAGCAGGAGCATCTCTGCATAGGAGGCACTTGGACCTGTCCTGAGACAGGCTCATTACCCAGATGCTGTCACTGGCACCACACAGGGGCAGAAGGGGAAGCCAGGGAAGGGCAGAAGGGGAAGCCAGGGGAGGGCGGAAGCTGAGCCTGGGGGACTGATGCATGAAATGAGTTTCTGAGCTGAGACCCACAGGAATCTCCCTTTCTCCCCACTCCCCACCCCTCTTCAGCCTCAATGTTTCCTGGAGGGCCCTGCCTAGTGTTGGGCTTGCTGACCTAGTCTTTCCTGAGCCCTCTCTGGGGAAGCAGGTGGAAGGCACTTGTCTAACCCTGGGGCCTGCCTGGGGTGGGAGGAAGGTGGGGGCTCTCCTGTCAGGCCCCGGGTAATTGCAAAAGCAGAAGTGAAAGCCCACAGTGACCCCTTCCTGGAGACAGAGGTTAGTGTAGCCAACAGTTGGTGTGGGGTGGGGGAGGGGATGTTTTGCCAGATAAAATGCAGGATGCCCATTGAAGTTGACTTTCAGATAAACAATGAATCATTTTTTTTAAATATAAGTATGTCCCAAATATTTCATGGGTGATATTTATACTAAAATGATGTCGTTTGTATCTGAAATTCAAATTTAACTGGACACCTTGCATTTTTTATTTGCCGCAGTTCAGGACACCGGCTCTAGATGGTGCTCCACTCCACCAACATGGAATGACCCCGGTGAAGCCCTATGACAATCAGAGTCCCAGAGAAGTGCAGCTTTATAGGGACCATTTCCCAGGTTCTGGACACATTTTCATACGTTGCTCTTCTGAAAAGTCTGCATTCATTCTCATTGCACCTACAAATTATGACTGTGCCCTTTTCACTGCACCTCAATGGACTGAGTCTCTCTCAGGAGGAGCATATCAGCTCAAATATTATACTATCACCAGGACCCTGCAAACGCACCCTCCAGCCAATTTAAAACATTTCTGTATCTTCCCACTACTTCAGAGTCTTTCTAAAATGACTTCCACTTAGACACACTCATCATGTGATGTCCCCATAAAAAAAAAAACAACAACAACGCATTCCCTTGGTGTCTTAGTTCCTTCTGGCTGCTATCACAGAATGCCACCACCATGGACTGGGTGGCTTAAACAGCAGTCGTTTTCTCACAGTCCTAGAGACTGAAGTCCGAGATCAAGGCACCGGCAGACTCGGTTTCATAGACACTGTCTTCCTGTATGTTGGAAGAGGCGAGGGAGCTCTCTGGGGTCTCTTTTACAACGACACTGATCCCATTCAATGAGGGCTCTACCCTCATGACGCAATCACCTACCAAAGGCCCCACCTCCTGATACCAACACATCAAGGGTTAGGTTTCAACATATGGTTTTTTGGGGGAGACACAATCTATAGCATGTGGGATTATTCAGGTCACATCTTTGCTCTGTCTAGGTTGGTGTCACATACTGCAGGAGCTTTTAGCTGAGCCTTCATTCTTTTCTCTTCAAATCAAGATAGTATGTTATGAGGCAAGAAGGAGAGTGAAATACTACAGTAGGATAACCTGGATTCACTAATTTCCTGTAAAGGAAAAAATGTTGCAAGTTCAGTACTTTATAACTTCAGTTAGTTATAATCACTACTCACTGGTGTGTGTGTATGTGTGTGTGTGTTGACACTCGGTGTGAAATATTTACTTTCCAAAAGCAAATACCAACTCTTTATGTTACAACCTAAGACTGTCTGTGATCTGATCCCGTTGACTTCTCCAGCCTCCTATCTTTATACTCCATTACTTTAAATTTTTTTTCTTTTAGGAAAGCGTAAAGCACCCCCTGCTGGCACTCACAGCAGTTCCTGCTGTTCTCCCACTGAACATAAGATCACCGGGTATCACACCAGGCAAGGCCATTGTGACCACGGTGGGAAAAGACCACTCATGTCTCAGCACAGACATAAACAAGAACATTGTCTAAGCCACAAAATGACCAAATACACCCCTATCCTGAGTAGCATGAATGACAGATGATTAGCTTCAGCCTCTGCCATGGACTGAATGGTGTGGTCCCCACTACATTTATTTGTTGAAGCCCTAACCCCAGAGTTATTTCTTGGTGAGGTCTGTGAAAGGTGGTTAGGTCATAAGGTGGAGCCCTCATGAATGGAATTATAAAAGGAACCCCAGAGAGCACTCTCACCATTTCCACCACGTGAGGACACGGTGAGAAGATGCTTCCTATGAACCAGGCAGTGGGCCCTTCTCAGACACCTAATCTGCCATTGCCTTGAACTTGGACTTCGCAGCTTCAGAACTTTGAGTAATAAATGTCTGTTGTCTCTAAGTAGGCTGACCACATACACCATTTTAAACAAGACACCTTTTCCCCCTATTTCCTGACTGCCCCATTGTTTTAATACAAATGTCAGTTTTATCCTATTTTTAATTTTTTGTATAAAACTGAATGTGGGTTGTTTATTTATCATAAGTGTCTATGCTAACCAGTGTGTGTAGTAAAACCACTAGTGTGACAAAAGAAGAAGTTCCACTTACTTTATCCAGTGAGGGCCATGCTTCTTGAGCTAATGACCTTCAGACTCTGTCCCCTTGCTAGTCTGCAGTGGTGGGGAAGTGAAGAGGTGGCCACTAAGCTATAATCAGTGTGTGGGAGCCAGAAGGGTCCGGGCTCACCTGTCTGTTTGCTTCCACCAGGTTAGGAATGTGGGATGTGGTGACTGTGAGTCTTACTATTATTTCTATGATCATTCTGCTCCTAGAGAGTCTTTCTGCCCTACATTCAGAATTTTCAGACTCATTTTTTCAGTTCAACAGGCTGTTAGCTATTTTTTTTTATTATAGCAGAACTCTCCAGTGGGACATTAGCATATACTACCTTGTGATAGCAGTTGAGGTGTTCATTCCTTAATTTTTTTTTTATTTTTTTGGTGTATGTTTATGATTTTTTGCGGCCTGGTCACTACAGTCCTGCATTAGAGTGTTCAGTGTGGTATGCATACAGATTTTTTTTACTGCTCATGTGATAATTTATAAGTATTTTATTGATATATGCAAGAGTTCAAGTGTCTATGTTCCAAACTTACATGAGTTCAATTGAAATATATAATATTTCATCTATAGAAGAAGCTATAAACATTGAAAATCTTGTAATAATTTAGAGTCCAGAAAAAGTGAAGTGTTTTTAACTACTGATGTCAAAAAACAACTGAAAATGTTAGTAGATTCAGGAGAAATGAACGAGGCCAAGTGTTTTGAGGTAGTTGAGAATTTCTATGAAACCAGCTTAGAATATATCAACAAGTGGAAGGGCAGTGTCGGAAACACTGAGAAGTTCAAGTGGGTGCTACTGAGGAGACACCTGAATGGAAAGAAATACGAGACAGCCTGAATGAGGAACTCATCACACACAGAGAAACAGAAGAAACTCGTGTATTTAATCAGTGGACCCTCATAAAATCTACAGTTGTGAGGCAGTTGGATACATGGAATAAAGAAAACATTTCTGTATCTGATAGGTCGGTAAAGATTTTTTTCTGAAATGAACAAAAAACCACCTAGACTTTCAAGACTTTCATAATATTGCAGGGTTTATTCTTTGTCTTCTAGGAAGTACAGCAACTGTCAAAAGAATATTTTCTGTTATGAACAGTATGTGGTCAAAGGAGAAATCTAGATTGAGTGTTAAGAAAATGAAGGTTATGTTAATTGTAAAACAAACTTGTGTGATGGCCTGTGAGAAGCTTTATGATTAAGTGTTAAAAGACTGAAATTTTCTGCATAAGATTACTTCATCGGAGAAATATTCATAGTACAATTGTGGTGAAGTAGTCCCCCTTTACATCTACCTAAATTTTTGTGAGTTCTGTCACTGAGGAATAATTATTAGCTCAATATGTTCATGTAATAAAACTTCTGTTATTGTCTTACTTTTTCATAAATGTGGAATATTACATAACCTCATCCCATTTTTGTCATTCCAATATCCCGTTTCTGTCTCAAGGAAATATGGTCAGTCTATAGATGTCTCGTAATATCCTCCTCCCACCTTAAAGAAGTATGTCACTCTGTTCCTTCTCTGTGTGTCTCTGATGTTCAGGAGCCATTGTCGGTCCAGAGGTCCCCAAGGAGGCAGAATCGGCCCTGCATTTTCTCTTGCACTTTACAGTGTGGGCTGTTGGTGGCTACTGGAGCATCCTTGAATGCATTTGCCTTTTCCCTAAACCAGTAGTCATGAGCTGGGTCACAGTCAGTCCAGTAGTACTGACGATAGATGACAGTGCACGGCATGAAGACACACAGGCCCTCCTGCACCATCACTTACCTCTGCACTGTCACCCAGCAGTCCTTATCCTGAGTCAGAGACACAGCGGGGAAAGTAGGGTCAGCCAAAATCCCTGTCCCGCACCCTACCCCCTTGGCCCCTCACCTGCTCACGCAGGGTGGCAGCATCAGCAGCATCTCTGTCATGGAGTGGGCATGCTGGGGGGAGACCATGGAAGCCAGGGAGGAACATGGGACCTCACAGTCCACAGAAGGGGAACTTCAGAGCCATGGCTCATCCCCCCCACAGCCCATAGACCCTAGAGACCCTCCCAGAGGAGCAGACAGAGAGCAGACCCCAGGTCCTGCCCCATCTGGAGGGCTTCTCTCCAGCATTGGAGGAGGACCAGGACCTCTGAGGACATCTGAGGGTGTGACATGCGGGTTTCCTACAATACTTACCCCTGGTGTATTGCCTTTTTTTTTTTTCTTTTTTTTTTAAATGAAATCACACCGTGACCTCATGGGAAATTCTGTATGAGCATGGTATGAGGAGGAAACATTCCACCCTGGTTTCCAAATGGTTCTGACAAAATGCTGTCATGGCAAGAAGTGGGCTGTTACATACCCAATCTCAGGGAACCTGAGAGACGGTGCTGAAGGGGCGCCCCCTCGTGGCAGAATTTTGTCAGTGCATTAGTTTTTTTTTTTTTTAATTCATTTTTATTGTTAGACTTATTGGGGTGACATCTGTTAGCAAGGATTACATAGTTTTTCATTTTTATCTGAGCTCAGAGATGGTCACGAGTACAGACAGATACATCGTGAATAATGGGGAAAGGTTTGAGGGGCATACCTATCTAGGAATTTGCTCATTTATTACAGATACTAAGTTTATGGGCATAAAAGCTTTTTTATTTCCTTTTGTTTAATTCCTGGTAGGTGGAAAGATAACCTTTGTGTTCCTGGATGCTGGTTATTCTTTTTTTTATTATTAAATTTATTGGAGTGACATTGGTTAGTAAGTATTACATAGGTTCTGGGTGTACAATTCTACATTACATCATCTGTGTGTTGTGTTATGTGCTCACCACCCAGAGTCAGTTCTCTTACCATCACCATATATTTGAGACCCTGTACCTTCTCCCCTCCCCCTCCCCCCACACCCCCAGATAACCGCTGACCACTAAACTATTGATTGTATCCACAGGGTTTTGTTTCTTTGTTGCTTTCAGCTTTGTGTTCTACATATAAGTGAAATCATATGCTTCTCTTCTTTTTTTCTGTCAGGCTTATTTCACTTTGCCTCATGGTCTCAAGATCCATTCATGTTGTCATAAATGGCCCTATGTCATCCTTTGTTATGGCTGAGTAATGTTCTATTGTGTATATGTACCACAGCTTCTTTATCCAGTCTATCAAAGGACACTTTGGCTGTTTTCATGACTTGGCCACTGTGCATAGTGCTACCATGAAAATTGGGGTATATATATTCTTGTGGACTAAGGTTTGCAAATTTGGGCGGATACCCGAAAATGAGATTGCTGGGTCATATGGTAACTCTATTCTTAGTTTTTTGAGGAACCTCCATACTGTCCTCCATAGTGGTTGTACAAGTTTGCATTCCCATCAGCAGCATTATCTCCACATCCTCTCCAACACTCGTTATTCCTTGTTTTGTTGATAACAGCCATTCTAACAGGTGTGAGGTGGTATCTCATTGTGGTTTTGACTTTCATTTCCCTGATAGCTAATGAGGATGAGCATTTTTTCATGTATGTATTGGCCATTTGCATGTCTTTCTGAGAGAAGTATCTGTCCAGGTCCTCTGCCCATTTTTCAATTGGATTGTTTTTTTGTTGTTCAGTTGTATGACTTCTTTATATATTTTAGATATTAGCTCCTTATCAGAGGCATTGTTTGCAAATATTTTCTCCTATTTGGTTGGTTGTCTCTTTGCTTTGTTGGTAGTTTCTTTTGCTGTGCAGAAGCTTTTTAGTTTGATATAGTCCCACTCACATATTTTTGCTTTAACTTCCCTTGCCTTTGAGGCCAGGTTCGTGAAGTCGTCATTGAACGCGAGGTCTGTAAATTTAGTACCGATGTTTTCTTGTATACTGTTTATTGTTTTGGGCCTTATATGGAAGTCTTTAATCCATTTTGAGTTAATTTTGTTATATGGTGACAGTTTGCAGTTCTGATTCATTCTTTTGCATGTGGTTTTCCAATTTTCCCAGCATCATTTACTAAAGAAGCTTTCTTTTCCCCATTGTATATTTTTTACTCCTTTGTCAAAAATTATCTGTCCATATATTTGTGGGTTTATTTCTGCATTTTTATTCTGTTCCATTGGTCTGCGTGTCTATTTTTCTGCCAATGCCAAGCTGTCTTGATTATTGACACTTTGTAGTATAGATTGAAATAAGGGAGTGTGATACCTCCAGCCTTATTACTTTTATGTAGAATTGCTTTGGTGATTCAGGGTCTTTTGCAGTTCCATACGAATCTGATGATTCTTTTATCTATTTCTTGAAAGAATATTTGTGGGACTTTGATGGGAATTGCATTAAATCTGTATATTGCTTTGAGTAATATGGCCATTTTAACTATGTTGATTCTTCGAATCCAGAAACATGGAATATCTTTCCATTTCTTTATGTCCTCTTCAATTTCTTTTAGTAGTGTCTTACAGTTTTCAGTATATATGTCCTTCACATTCTTTATTGAGTTTATTCCTAGGTATTTTATTCTTTTTGTTGTGATCTCAAAAGGCATTGTTTTTCTCATTCCTTTTTCTGGTTTCATTGTTGGTATATAGAAATGGAATTTATTTTTGTACATTGATTTTATATTCTACAACTTTACTGTATTTGTTTATTATTTCCAATAATTTTTTGGTGGAGTCTTTAGAATTCTCTATATCAAGGACCATGTCATCTGCAGATACTGACAGTTTAACTTCTTCTCACCCAATTTGGATGCCTATTATTTCTTTCTCTGATTGCTCTGACTGGAACTTCCAGTACTATATTGAATAACAGTGGTGTCAGAGGCATCTCTGTCTTATTCCTGATATTAAGGGAATGGGCTTCACCTTTTCCCCATTCCATATGGTATTAGCTGAGGGTCTGTCATATATGGCCTTTATTATGTTGAGGTATTTTCCTTCTATACCCATTTTATTCAGTGTTTTGATCATAAATGGATGTTGTATCTTGTTAAATGCTTTTTCTGCATCAATTAATATAATCATATGGTTTTTATATTTTAGTTTGTGTGGGGTATCACATTGATTGATTTGCATATGTTGAACCATCCTCGTGTTTGCGGGATGAATCCCACTTGAGCATAGTGTATAATCTTTTCAATGCATTGTTGTATTCTGTTTGCTAGTATTTTGTTCAGGATTTTTGCATCAGTATTCATCATAGATATTGGTCTGTGGTTTTCTTTTTTTGTGTTATCCTTACCAGGTTTTGGTATTAGGGCTATGTTGGCCTCATGGAATGAGTTGATAGGTACTGCCTCTTCTTCAATTTTTTGGAAGAGTTTGAGGAGAATAGGCATTAGTTCCTCTTTGAATGCTTTATAAAACTCATTGGTGAGACCATCTGGTCCTGGGCCTTTGCCTTTGGTGAGGTTTTGGATGATTGTTTCAATTTCCTTACTGTTTATTGGTTTATTTAGATTGTCTAGTTCTTCTTGGTTCAGTCTAGGTAGACTGTATGTTTCTAGAAACTTGTCCATTTCCTCAAGATTGTTAAATTTGATGGCATATAGTCCTTTATAATATTTTCTTATGATCTTTTTATTTTTAAATTCATTTTTATTGTTAGACTTATTGGGGTGACATCTGTTAGCAAGGATTACATAGGTTTCAGGCATACAATTCTACAGTGCATTGTCAACTTGATGTATAATAAGTTCACCACCTAATGTGACTTCTCTTTCCATCACCTTATATTTACCTTCCCCCCCTCCTCTCCCACCCCCTCCCCTTTCTCCCCTCCCTAACCCACTTGTCCCCAAATAAACAATAAACTATTGATTGTGTCCATGGGTTATTTGTTTGTTCATTTCTTTTTTTCTTTGCTTTCAGTTTTATATTCCACATATGAGTGAAATCATGCAGTTCTTTGTTTTTTCTGTCTGGCTTATTTCACTTAGCATGATGATCTCCAGGTCCATCCATTTTGTTGCAAATGGCAATATTTCATCTTTTCTTACAGCTGAGTA